>JBBDGP010003086.1:1320000-1477500 GCA_037952835.1 Lithobates septentrionalis | reverse complement strand
TCGGGGAAGAAGAACCCCGGTGCGACCTGGAGCTGGATCTTTATTAAAAATGAAGAGAATTTAATATGGCAATAGAAAACAAAAGCTGCTGTAACATGTTCAAAAAAATAAATCTGGAATGTAAACATAATTTAAGAATTTGGAAGTGTGTAAAGCCATTAAAAACAGGTCTGGACATTTGTACTGAGGTTAATCAGCCCTTTTCCC
This sequence comes from Lithobates septentrionalis, assembly GCA_037952835.1. NCBI lineage: Eukaryota > Metazoa > Chordata > Amphibia > Anura > Ranidae > Lithobates > Lithobates septentrionalis. Next base: position 1,477,293 of record JBBDGP010003086.1, on the reverse strand, counting down.
CTACTAATGACCAGTACACACGATCAGAAAATCATACGGAAAATACTGCTTTCAAAACGATCGTATGATAAATCGGATCGTTTGTGCAGAGCTTTCGAGAGCCGATCATGACAGTTCATCCGATATTATTCTATCGGACGTGCACGAAATTTTTTTTTGTACAATATTTTCGTTTAATCAGTACAGCTATTGTTTCGAAAATGCAATACAAATGCATTACAACACATGACATCACTTCCGAATTTTTTTTCAGTTGTATAGGAATTTGTGACTTTAGTAAACTGATATTCGATCTGAGATTAGCAAACAAAAAAACAAAACAAAAACGGATGATCATCCATCCGATAATCTCATCGTGTGTACGGGGCATTAGGCACAGTTCACAGCCCTTATTGTCTTCCCCCACTAAGACCCCTTTCACAACGAGCTGCCCCGGGCGTCAGCGGTAAAGCGGCGTTTTAGTGGCGCTATTCGGCCGTTAGCAGGGCGCAAAGGGGTTAAATCCACTCGCAAAACGCCGCCGGAGCGGCATTCTGCCAGCGGTATCGCAACGCTGTCCTATTGATTTCAATGGGGAGCAGCGGTGCAGGAGCAGTGAGTTCACCGCTCCTAAGAAGCTGCTGGCAGGACTTTTTCTGGCGCCCTTCCAGCGCACCGCTCCAGTGTGGAAAATGCATGGAGCAGCTGTTTTAGGGCGGTTTGCAGGCGCTATTTTTAATGCTATAGCACTTGCAATTCGCCCCCAGTGTGGAAGGGGTCTAAGGTACAGTTCACGGACCTCATCTCCCCCGCCCACTAAGGTACAGTTCATGGCCCTTATTGTCTGTGGTCATTTTATTTTACTACAATTCTATGAGGATCCTCTTATTTTTCCAGTACAGTACACAGATACTGACAGACACATTGGACCTGACGCAGTAAGAACACATGCAACTGGGACCTTTGAAGTGCTTTTCTTCTGGCAGAAGAACCAGCCCAGAGAGCTGGTGGGGGATTCCAGAAGAGGAGGATCGGGGCTGCTCTGTGCAAAACCATTACACAGAAGCAGGATGGATTTATTAAAAAAATAAACAAACAATAATAAAGATACATTAATTTGGTTTATTTAGCATGAAATGGAGCTTAGTTATGTAGCATGAGGCTGTATATTCTGCAATATTTACACGCACGGGAGTGACGTCATCGCGGCTCTGGCCAATCACAGCGCCAGAGCCGGGATACCCGGAAGTAACCCACTGGAACGATGTCGGAGCAGTGAACGAGGACCGCTGTGGGGCCTTCGATCTCAGGTAAGTAATTCATAATGCGCTAGTATGCTGTGCATGCTAGCTCATTACGCCTTTGTCTTGCAGGTTTTTTTTTTTTGGTTTTTTTTAATAGGGTTTACAACCACTTTAAAGTGAACGGAAACATCAGCTGCGGTGCCGATATTACTGGACTCCAGGGCATGTAAGTATCCCATTATTAAAAGTCAGCAGCTGCAGTATGTGTAGCTCCTGGCTTTTAAATTTTGCTGGGATGGGCAGACCTCTGCTTTAAATCGACTTGATTTAAACCAAACCCACCCTGCACAGAAGTATAACTTTTTTTTTTCATAACAAGTTTTTTGGTTTTTTTAGTATCACTTTAAAGTCACTACACAGTGGAGGTGGTGCTAGTAGCCGGCAAAAATGTAATCTTAAATTATTAGTTGTGATTGGAATAGCAAATATTAAACTTTGAAAAACACTGAACTAGGTTATTCATGAAGAAACAACTTCAAATCTCTTTTACCACTTCCATCAGCTCATTTCCCACAGTTACAACCTTCTATACCACCATCCCCACCCTATTAGATTGTAAGCTCTTCTGAGCAGAATCCTCTTGTATTTTGTATTATAACTGTATTGTCTCCCTTTTATATTGTAAAGGGCTGCGTAAACTGTTGGCCCTATATAAATCCTGTATAATTATAATATTATAACAGTTCAACAGCACAACACAAATAGAAGAAACAAAAGAAAAAAACAATAGGGAAGAAGCTTTGCATCACACGTCGCTGAACCACTTTTCTGTGACTGTGACAGAGAGCCTGGCATCCCTCATTCACCTGGATTTGGAACCCCGAGATTGAGAACGGTCTCTGGAACTGGAGCCCGATCTTGAACTGGAAGAACTCCCTGAGCGAGACCTGAAACAACACAGTGCAGTTTTGTCTAGCTCTTGTGATCAATACTTTATACACATATATAAAGCTGCAACCAACTCTACAGGAAGCACAGAATTCAGATTTAACCAACTAAAATATATATTTTTATATACTAACAAAATCATAGATACCTCATAAAGAGTGTCAAACTTATTCCATAAGGCAGTACATATCAAAGGTGCAGAAAACCATGACAAATTTCATTGATTCTAATTGGTTTAATGCACTTTGCAGGTCATCTCTGATTTTTGCACTGCCTTAAAAAAAGGAGAAGTCCAGGCTGAGCTTGTATGGCTGGGCTTCTCCTATGGGTCACAGGAGTGCAATTTGTTTTGCACTCCTGTGACCCGTTTTCAGCAGAGAGCGGTCTGAAGTCCGCTCTCTGCTGACGTCTCTGGAATCAGTCCAGGCACCGCGTCATCCCGACAATAAAAGTCTGGACCAGCCAGTTGCCTGGACCGACACCCCGCGCAGCCTCTCAGCGAGCCGCTCAGAGAATGAGAAGGTCGCTCCCCGCCCCTCCACAGCTCAGCGCTCCAGTGAGCAAGGAGGAGCAGAGAGGAGAGCTGCTGATTGACAGGCAGCAGCTCTCTGCTTGGGGAGCTGAGAGAACCGAGCCATCGGCGATGTTCTGTGGCTCGGTTCTCAGTGCAGAGACGCCGGGGGTGAGATGCAGCATCAGTTCCATGCTGCATCCACCTAGATAAGTATAAGGGGGGGGGAGAGAAAAAAAAACAACCACCCTTCTCTTTTAATAAATAAGGATGAGCATTTTAAAATAAAGTTCATCGAAAGAATTAAACATTTCAATCACAAACAAATCTGCAAAAATATAAAGTACTGAAAAGAATCATTAAAGTGTTTGTATAGCAGAAACTCTTATGCTTTGGTTAGAGTATGGAAGGGTTAGAGCCCCTGTCAGGTTTATATTGCCATCTGTGACCCCACCGGGGAGATTCAACCTCTCCATTTGTCCTATTGGCCATCATTACAGAAATGGCAAGTGATAAGAAATTCAGAATTTAAAAGTTTTCCGCAAAACAGGAATAGAGGGAAAATATACCAATGGGGACACCTGTTTGAGGGGAATTCTCCTTTTGTTGCTCTTACATCCTGTTCTATCTCCATGACAGGAAGTAAGGAAGGAAATCTCCCCCCCAAAAAAAAAAAAAAAAAAAAAAAACACAACCTTGACTGGTGTTGTAACCCTTATCTGAAACTGAAAACAGGTTTTGGCTATACATGCACTTTACTTTCACTGAATTCCTAGATAGAGCCATGGGTGGAGGTTGGCTACAGAGACCTCACTAACTCAGGCAGATCCTCTGTGTATGACTTGTACACACCAACAGACTAATCATCTCTTAAGCAGCAATTTCAGTAGCAGTAATAAGGCTTTCCATTAACGTGGAAAAAACTCCTTTCCACCATATACTTAATCATTTGGTTGCACAATTAAAACAGTGTGTGGCATATTGCTAAAAAGCCTTTTTCGATTTCTTGATTGAAAGCCTCCAGAATTTAAAAAACACAAAAATGTTAAACATATGACCAGCGCAGCAGAAATGCATTCAAGTTTTCCTTGAGACAAGACACAGGGTTGCATCACCCTGAAGCTTCTTTCATTTCCCAAAAGCATGCAAACAAAAAAAAAAAAAAATATAAAAAAAAAAAACCAAGCATTAAATAGATCCTGTTGCCAGGCATAACCTTTCCTTTTGCTCACTTGGGGTAGGAGTTTATGATGTATACTTACATCTTTGCCAGAAAAAGATTATTCCCTTTTTGTTTTAAGCCAGCCACAGACTGTTTGAATCTCGGCCAGTTCAACAAGAACCAGCCGAGATTCGATTGATGTATGGGCAGGCTGATTGTACCAAAGTAGATCGGTCAACTTGGGTACAACCAGTCTGTCAGATTTTACATGTGATTATTGCTAGCGGCTATTATAGCCACAAGCAATAATTACGGTGTTCTCCTAGTGAGGATGGCTTCCGTCGCCGGGAGAACACAATAGCCCTGAATCGAGGGATTCCTCCATCAAACACTGACTGTGTTGATGGGGGAAATTAGGCAAAATTTCTTTCCTGGAACCCGCGGTTGCAGGAAAGAAAATTGCTTTGTCTATGGCTGGCCTTACCCTTAAAGTTTTTGAAGGATCCAACACATCAGTTCTTTCTGTACTCGCCCCCTCTGCTCTCCTCCCCTCCTTGCTGCAACGTCTGCCCACTCCCTGTCGTTACAGCCCTATCTATCCACACATGATCTGATAACTTTAAGCACAACTTTACCAACTAGGGTTGCACCGACACCGTATTTTGGTTGGCAAGTACTTGCCAATACAGAGTACCAATACCTTTGGGTGAGATTTGAGCCCATACAAAATGAAAGCTCTAATCACACTGCAAAAGAATCGCATTGTCTGAGGAAGGGATGGACTTGTCTCCTGAAAACACGTCAACGTTCCAACTACAGTGATTTGGAGATCCCTGATGCTGGTGCTGTGATTAGATATGCTTTTAATCTTCTCATGATTGCAGCTTTTTGGCTTTTTAATAAATCAAAAATGGGTGTTGGAGGTAATGCACTAGACCTATGCGCCCGCCTTTGTTTCTTTTTAGTGCTTTGGAGTTGCCTCGCTCAAGGAAAGCAGCATCGCACGAATCATTATTATCAGTATCTTTGGATATGAATCTGAGTGAGCACTGAGGATCGGTTTTAAAGAATCGCATGTGATTTGAACAGGAATGTGGTGCGATTCCTGTCTGAATCCCATGCGGTTTCCCGCACGGCTCCAGTGTGAACCCAGGCTGAAATCACTAAGACAAGCCTGGGTTTGCAATACGAATTGAACCCATTTTGTACTGGCTCAAAACGCACCGCAAAAGGTATTCGTTTTGGGTATAGGAGCATTTTCACAAGTACTAAAAATACTTGATATCGGCACGAATATCGATACTGGTACCGGTGCAACCATATTACCCACCATTCATCTATAGCCATCTTTGCCCTGTATAAACGTTGGCATAATCCAAGCTCTGACTAGTACTGCCTCCGGCTCCCTTTCTCAGACCCATACAGCGGTTCTCACAGCCGATAGTGAGAGAAAGAGACAGATGTAATGTCAGCAGCTGTAAGTCACACTAAATGCCCCAAGTGATTAAAAAGAAAAAAAGGTGATGTCTGAGAAAAAAAAAAAAAGGGTCTACTTAAATTCCATGCAGGTTACAGTTAACATATGGAGTCCTGAAGAGGAGTCTATAATGTTTCAGCCAAAGTTTAAAAAAATAAAACACCTTGTGTTGTCCTCCCACAGTTGCCCGACTCGCTCACTAACCTTCACCAGTCACAAACTATACTTTGATGTCCAGACTGGTTGGTAAAGCAGTTTTAAAGAATGCCGGAACCTTATTATATTTTAGAGGGGAAAGATTTTTTTTGTACACCTTCACAAGGCCAAACTGATTCAAAATGGTTATTTCAGCATTGCATAACCAAATCACTTTGATAAGAGAATTCTTAGATAAAATGTTCAAAGTGGAATGCAGCAATACTCGCAAACAAAAGGAAAGGTCCAGGTATTAAGTGGCTTTCAGTAAAATGTATTATTCAATAAGACAAGGGAAGCCTGTGTGTACATGGTAGTGTCGATTTCAAAAGACTTCTAGGAAAGCATATCTAAAAGACAAAACCTGTCCTTAGACAACTCCCACTTTGGATAGTGTAGGGGAGATAACTTATTTTTTTGCCATGTGTCTCATTAGAAAGACTTTCCTTCACTTCTTATTGTGAAGACTCAAATGGTAGTGAGAGAAAAGCTTTCCAATGTGAGGTAAACTGACAATTGTCACAGGAACAAGGGTCCCTACTGAAAGATTCCTCCTCAGTTCTTGTTCTGGTGGCAACTCAAAATTTTGGCTTTATCCTTACTTTTCATTCCCGTTGACAATATCGATTGGGACAAAAAAAGCCTAGTACACACCCGCTGGGTTGAACAAAAAACCGACAGAGCTGCTGTACCAACAATCTGACGTTAGAACAGCGATCTCCCCTGCTGAGCGCTGGTCGGCCTCTGGTTTTCCAGCATGCACATCCAACAGAAGCCAGCTGAACAGCCGGCTTTGATCGGACTGGCTGCCATACACACGGGTCGAATGTCAGCCATTTTTTTTTTTTTTTTAATTGAGCCGGCCAATGTCATCTGACATTTCGGCCCATGTGTACTAGGCTTTAGAGAGAGAATCTCTATAACAGGGAGACACACACCAAAAAAAAAAAAAAGTCTGACATTAGTTTATCCTTACAATAAGATTGCTTCACCTTTTGTAACAGTTTAACCTCATTCAGGGTGTAACAGGTTACAAATGCACCCGCACCCTCCAAATCCCCCGCTTGCTGTCACAATCTTAAAAAAAATTGGCTGCGCAGGGCTCTGGCGACATTCATTCACAAAGTTAATTGTGAAAACTACAAGTACCAACATCCTTTGCGGCTGTCGGCTTGTACTTCTCAAAGAACTACCAGGCCGATGCTGATCGCTCTAGGTAGTTCATTGAACTTCCTACCCGTATTGGAGGTACAGGAAGACAGGTCCACAGGACTGTGGCAATGCTTTACAAGTCCCTAAACCCCCATAAATATTAAATGCATTTTTTTTTTTTTACCTGCAAAGAAATGTGCATTTTTTTTTTTGTAAAAGGGAACTTATCCTTAACGTTTTGGCCCTAGTTATATTTTAAAATCAACCACACCCCATCCATCCTACAGCCAAGGTCAGAAGCACTCTTGAGAGCAAGACTACAATTAGGAGGATGCCCTTGCTGATTATTATAAGAAAATGTCTATTTCCTCAGATCTCAAAATATAATCGTTATAATCATGATGGCTAAAAGTAAAAGCAAATAAAATGCTTACTGTTAAAAAAAATAAAAAATAAAAATTGTGAAGAGAAAACAATAAAACTCTAAATGCATATTGCATGGCAGTTCAAGTCTCTAGTATAGTATATATGAAGTAAGAAAGTTTAGATACTGACATTTTGCCCGGCTTTACCCTTGACCTGTACCCGTTTACCTGGACCTAGACCTTGAGCTTGAGTGGGAGGAGGAATGGGATGATCGAGATTTAGATCTGCTGCGGGTGGATTTCTTATTTTTACTATTATCTTCTTCGTCACTGGCAAGGTTATATTTTGAAAGGTCACCATCGTCCTCATCTTCATCCTAGAGGAAGGGAAACATTCTTAGCATTAAAACAGCACAAGTTACTATAATGGGCTGTGAACACTACAATATAAAAAGTTATTCATGCAAATAACTGGCGCAATCAAACCTTCCTTAGCTTTAAGAGCCGGTTCACACAGGGGCGATTGGCCGCCTGACAATCATGCTCCATTCTCTACAATGGAACCAATCTTATAGGAGCGACGCAAGTCGCTCAGACTTAGAAAAAGGTTCCTGTACTACTTTGGGGGAACTTCGGAGCAGCTTGCATTGACTTCTATACAGAATTTGTTTTGCAAGCCGCGTTGTATGGGGTGGCTTCAGAGTCGGGCGACTTTAAAGCCGCCACTGTGTGAACCGGCTCTAAAACTTGTACTGCTTACATTAGGTCAACAAACAAAGCTTCAGGACTTTTTAACCACTTCAATACTGGACAATTTCACCCCCTTCCTGCCAAGGCCAATTATCGGCGCTGTCACACTGGGTCATGCAACACTGTACCCATATTTTTCCACACAAAATAGAGCTTTTTTGGTGGTATGTAATCACCACTGTGTTTTTTATTTTTTTGCCAAACGAAAAAGACCAAAAATCCTGAAAAAAAAAAAGAAAAAAAAAAAAAAAGGGAAGTTTTTCTTTGTTATAAGATTTGTAAATAAAGGTTTCTTCAAAAATTTCGGCCAAAATGTATTCTGCTACATTTCTCTGGTGAAAATAACCCTAATCAGTGTATATTATTTATTTAGTTATAGTCCACAAACTATGGTGTAGATATATTTGCAAATCGATTCATCCTGATGTACCGACGGCCTATCATTTTTTGAGGCCCGCAAATGCCATAACAGTACAAATACCCCCCAAATGAGTCCCTTTTTGGAAAGTAGACAGTCCAAAGTATTTAGTAAGAGGCATGACTAGTCTTTTGAAGTTTTAGTCACAATTTATTGAAAATTTTATATATATATATATATATATATATATATATATATATATATATATATATATATATATATATATATATATATATATATATATATATATATATATATATATATATATATATATTTATTTATTTTTTACATACTGTCACTAGTGCAGTACATAGTCATCATAATCATATAACAGTGTGGAGGTGATCAGGGACACTGACTGGCGACAGTGATATATATATTTATCTATCCAGCCATTTATCCCTATATCTATACACACACATATATACACACACACACACACACACACACTTTGATTGGCCTGTCTGTACCATGCAATCACAGAGATAGATAAACACAATAGTACACACTGAATGGCTATGAATGGAAGCCATTAATTGATGGATTTTTTTGTTTATGAATAGCAACTTACATCATCCAGTTTATATTTTGACAGATCTGCATCCTCTTCATCCTCCTCTTCATCCCCCTCCTCTTCCTCACCTCCAGAAGCCTTCTCCTCAGCCTTAACGATGACGACTGCCTTAGAGCTGCCTGGCTTTCCACGATATTTTTTCTTTTTTCTCCCAAACTAAAATCAGAGAAATAAAAAGAGAACATTTTCCAAACCATTTCTGATTAGGTTGATTAACCAACATGGGAAAAAAAACACAATACCACCACAATATATAGAAGGCAGCATGAGGGCAATCAAAATTATACAGGGTCCTATTAGTAGTTGTATGCTTTAAATTTGCTAGAATACAAAACAAAAAACACAGTAGTAACTGTACGGGGGGCAAGATCTGTTTTATAGCCAGGTCTTTGCTTCCAACATTTGGCTGAATGAGCACAAGTTCCAAAATCTGGTGGAAAGTCTTGCCCAGAAGTGGAGGCTGTTATAGCTGCAAAGGATGGGGGGAGAAGGGAGGGTCCTCCAATTAATGCCTGTAGTTTTAAACAGAATGTGCAGGTCCTGGTCAGGTGTCCAAAAACCTTTGGCGATTTAGTGTATTCCCAATTCCCCAGCTGCTTTCTCTATAATATACATTTTTTTTATAAATCCAACACACATTTAACAGCTTCTAAAAAAGGTATAAAAAATATCAAGTGAGGTCTATCAACTGCCTATTCATTTTTTGATGGAATGATTCTTGAAAGTGCAGAGAGAAAAGACTCAATAAAGCCCAACTGAAATCATACTACAGCCAACTTTAGAACATTGTAATTGAACCTACTGCCAAGGCTTTTGTCTTTTAGTGTTTCAATGCTTTTTATTAGTTTGATGTCCATAAAGCAAAATCCAGATTCTGGGGCAATACCAAGCTCAAAACTGCTCCTACCCTTCTAACACCTATACTAACCATCCTGTAAAATAAATATGCATATACTTACCTATTCTTAGGCTACTCTCGTCCAGTAAAAGTGATCTCTCCAGCGCCAGCTACAGGGGAGAGAGCGTGATCCCACAATGGCTGGAAATGTCTGTGCAGCGACTTTACTAGGGCTGCAACTAACGATTATTTTCATAATCGATTAGTTGGCCGATTATTATTTCGATTAATCGGATAATAACCTTAAAAAAAAAAAGTGTGGTGTATAATTTAACATGTAAAGTTTAAAAACAATGATATCTTAAAAATCTCTATGCAGTGGTAAATATAAATAACCAACTATATGTTTAGGGAGAAAATTCTCTAATCTACTCTGAGAATAACAGACAGAAGAGAAATACTGTATATACTATTGGAGGTTGAATCTGGTAAATATCAGACTAGATCATCACATTTTTTATTTGGACCCCTTTCACACCGGGGCGCATGTAATGTTCCCTGCCTCCTTGTAATGTGCCCTGTTCCAATGTGCCCTGCCTGCATGTAATATGCCCTGCTCCCACGCAATGTGGCTTGCCTCCATGTAAAAGTTTACTTTAAATGTAATTGTAATGCCTTCTATTACCTCCAGTCTATCAGCCTTCACCTTCTCTGGGTTCAGATGCTGATCTTCCCTGCACAGTCTTTAAAGTATTTAAAAAAAATAAAATAAAAAAAAAAAAGTTATACTTACCTGCTCTGTGTAATGGTTTTGCACAGAGCAGCCCAGATTCTTCTCTTCTGGGGTTCCTCACCGATGCTTCTGGCTCCTTCCTGCATTCAGAGTGCCCCAATAGCAAGCTAAAAATTATAGTATAATGTGCCCCTATAACAAGGTAAAAAGCTTTCTGCCTTTACACCCACTCATTTCCTGCCCAGGACTACATGTTCCATGAGGCATTGCTCCTCACACATTCACATTCGCAAGTTTTCAGGCACTTACTGACATGTATGGACGGTGTACTTAGCTGTATGTGTGCTGCACTGTATTTCCTGATGTGTAAACAAATATTGCATTCTGTATGCAGGCCAACTAATCGGCTGGCCGATTAATCGATTATGAAAATAGTTGACAACTATTTTCATAATCGATTAATTGATTAGTTGTTTCAGCCCTAGACTTTACCCATAGGCTTATCACATGACTGGACCGGAGTGCCCTGAGAATAGGTAAGTATATGCATCTTGCTTCTACGGGGTAGTTAGTATAGGGAGGGAGCAGTTTTAAACTTAGTTAGTATTATCCCAGAATTATACTTTAAAACGTTTAACAAAAAAAAAAAAAAATTGGATCCCGATTCCTTAACCACTTCAGTCCCAGAAGGATTTACCCACTTCCTGACCAGGCCATTGTCTGCTATACGGCACTGCGTCGCTTTAAACAGACAATTGCGCGGTCGTGCAACGCTGTACCCAAATAAAACGGTCCTTTTTTTCCCCCACAAATAGAGCTTTCTTTTGGTGGTATTTGATCACCTCTGCGGTTTTTAATTTTTTGTGCTATAAACAAAAAAAGCCAGACAATTTTGAAAACAATAAATAAATTTCCTGCTATATAAAACACACCCAAAAAAACAAAAAAAAAAAAAACTAATTTCTTCATCAATTTAGGCCAATTTGTATTCTACATATTTTCGGTAGAAAAAACAAAAAATAAGCATATATTGATTGGTTTGCGCAAAAGTTATGGCATCTACAAAATAGGGGATTTATGGCATTTTTATAATTTTTTTTTTTTTTTACTAGTAATGGCAGTGAGCTATGATTTTTAGTGGGACTGCAACATTGCGGCAGACAGATCGGACACCTAACTGACATGACACTTTTGGGAACCAGTGATCAGTGCTAAAAATATGCACTGACATTGTACTAATGGCACTGGCAGGGAAGGAGTTAACATCAGAGGCGATCAAGGGGTTAAATGTGTTCCCTAACTGTATGGGGAATGGGCTGCTTGGAACAGCACACAGATCCGTCTTCCTACATAGCAGAAAGACAGGATGTGTGTCATCGCCTGACAGAACGGAGATCTACCTTGTTCACTATGGCAGATCACCATTCTGTCACTGCGGGAAACGATCGCAGGTCGGCCGGCGGACAGTCTGCCGGACCCGCTGATTGGTCCCCCCGCGCACCCCCACAGATCGCCGTGTATGAGCCCGATGTACACCTACGGCGATTCGCTCAGCCAAACCAACCTGCCACAGTATGGCTGGTCGGCAAGTGGTTAAAGCATGAACAACAGCACACAGTGCTTGTACTGTGTAATTAGGCCCCTTCTATCACATGAAATACCTGGCTGATCCCGACAGTTTCTGCCCTCCCCTATATAAACTGACCACCGTATATCATGGCTGCTTAGCCCTCACACCGTAGTCAGTTTACGTGCCTCCGTCATCTGCTCTCTGCTCTGTCCACTCCACAAGTCTCCCCTCCTGCTGCTCTCATAATACAAGCACCTTTGAACAATACCCTCCACTATATTAAACAATGCCCCCAGTGCATTTGTTTTTTTTTAAAAAGCCACGTTGTACCTCATCTCAGAGTGCCGATCAGCAGTCACGTGACCCGCCACCTCTCTCAAGCCGACAGCTTCAGCGGGCGAGGCTGGGAAACCCCCGCTGACGTCCGCCAGGAGGCGGCGAGAGGCGACGGGCAATGTGAGCGCCGATCGACGCTCTGAGAAAAAAGGTACAAAGCGGTTTTTCTAAAAAACAAACACACTGGGGGCATTGTTTATTATAGCAGAGGGGATTGCTCAAAGTTGGTTGTATGGGTTAAGAACCACTTTAAAATACACAGGTGGAAGACAAAACACATAGCCAGCAACACTATCGATTACAGGATCCCTGCAATTTTTACCTCATCGTACTCTCCGTCAGACTCTTCTCGTTCAATGTATTCTACATTTTCACGTTCATTAAAGCCTCCTCCATATCCTGCATAGTGATATAGGTTTAGTACAAGAATCAAATTATACATCAGAAACAATGAATGGATGATGCATTAAAGAGGAACTTAAAATTTTAACATTTTTGTTTCACCTGCTGATCCTGGCAGTAAGGGCTCGTTCTCACCTGCAACATACCTTGGCCTCCACTCTGAAAAGCGATCCGTGATGGATGACAAGTAACTGGGAGGCAGTGTTGCCCCTACTCTGCCTGTTTTAACCCTGAAAATGCTGGGGAATTTGTTGCATTCGGCTGAGGTGATGCCACCAAATGTAACAGGGGGTTTAATTTTTGCCACGGCCACAAAGCAGAGCATCATAGCCACGGTATGTGTTCATCCTTGAGTGGCTACACTCACTTTACTGTATTCTATGGAGGAGCAGCTTTATCACCCTGGGACAGAAAGTGTTGGAACTACAGAACTCCTCCCCCTCCCCTTTTTATCATAGGGGAGACGTGTTTTTTAGTCCCTGGGTGAACCAAGTAGGACTGATAAACGCAAAGTGCACAGGAAAAAAAAATGGATTTCTGGTAGGATACAATTTTTTGTAATAATCTTATAGGACAAAAACACTCTCAATAGTATATTTAGGGCTCATGCACACAGAGCTGCTTTTAGGGGCGTCTGACTTTTTTTTTACTGCCTTACTGAACCCTCCTCCATGGTAGTCTATTTGTCCATGCACACAAACTTTGAGGAGTTTGGAGGCAAACACGTTTAGGGGCAGTAAAAAAAAAAAATTGACTGCCTGTGCGTCCAGGAGCAGAGGCTGTTTGGCTGTAAAAACATGGCTGAACGCTGTAACAAGCTTTTAGCGTTTTTTACTGTAAAAACACATCTTAGCACTATTCAAAAACCAAGACTAAGGCCCCTTTCACACTGGGGCGGTAGGGGGCGACAGCGGTAAAACAGCGCTATTTTTAGCGATGTTTTACCACGGTATTCGGCCGCTAGCGGTGCGGTTTTAGCCCCCGCTGGCGGCTGAAAAAGGGTTAAAACCACTCGTACAGCGCGGGTATTGCCGCGGTATAGCCTCGCTGTCCCATTGATTTCAATGGGCAGGAGCGGTGAATACACCGCTCCAAAGATGCGGCTTGCAGAAGATTTTTTCTTCTCCTGCCAGCGCACCGCTTCAGTGTGAAAGCCCTCGGGCTTTCACACTGAACAAACAGCGGAGGCTGTTTAGGGGCGGTTTGCAGGCGGTATTTTTAGCGCAGTAACGCCTGCAAACCGCCCCAGTGTGAAAGGGGCCTAAAAGCGCATTTTTAGCGCTGCTTCTTTTTGACAGCTGCACTGGCGTTTTTTAAACATTCTGTGTGCACACTGGACGTTTGTGCAGCTGCTCCTAGGGATGTCAGATGTTTTTTTTTCCCTGCATGCTAGCCTGTGTGTCCATGCACACACAGACTTTTAGTAGCGTTTAGTGGCAGGGGCTTTTAGAGGCAGGAAAAAAAAAAAAAAGAAAAAATCTGCCAGTGTGTCCAGGAACAGCAGCATTTTGGCAGAAAAAACGCTTGAAGCTTAGTAAACGTGTCAACGTTAGGAACATTTAGCGCTTTAACGTTAATTAATTTCAATGGCCAGAACAAATTAATATTCTGGCCAATGAAACGAACACCCAAAAAGGTTTTGATCTATAAATACACAAAAAAAAAAGAAAAAAAACAAACAAACCACAATTACAAATAACGACATTGAGGTCATACCTGTTCTTTCTTCCAGTTTGGCATACTTTGGTGTATTACACATGTTACACTCTGATCGTCTGGCCCAATTTACATTCCCACATCTAGAACAGGAAAAAAAAACAAAAAAAAAAAAAAAAAAAAAAAACACACAAACAACCTTTAGTAACTTGTAAATCTACAAAACAGTTACATACTTAGCTAAGAAGAAAAAAAAAAAAAAAGGGGGGGCAGAGTTTTCAACTAATCAAAGCTTGAACCAGCATTATATTCATACAATGAAAAATGAAGTTTCTTTTAAGACACTACAATTAACATGTTTATATTAGCAAGAGGAGACAGCCAATACAAATGGCTAAGTTAAGCTGGCCATACATGGTGCAAATTACTTCTTTGCAACCACAGGCTGCAGGAAAGAAATTTGCACAATCCCCCCCCCCCCTTCCCCAATCAACACAGACAGCGCTGAACCGGCCAAGATTCGAACAGTGTATGGCCAGCCTTAGCTCTTTTTCTGTATAAAACCCGGTTGATCCTGCTGTTCGCCCCCTTCTGTCCATGTCCCTAATTCAGCTAAGGATTTTGCATATCGGCAGCTCTGCACATGCTCAGTTTTCAGTGAGTTTCTATGCTGAGCCCTCCCCCCTATCAATCTGAGCAGCCCATGTGACTATAGTCACACATGTGGGCGTATACACAATGGTAAATGACAGCCCACTCCCTCCCTCCTCCTCCATGCTCACTAACCAACTAAACACAATGGGGGTGGGATATTACATGTAGATTGATGGAGGCTTCACCTCCCTCTTTGTCTAAGACACAGGCTGGAGGGACGTGACACAGCCTGTTACTGGAAGAAATCCACTCACACCATGTTAATGCCAAAAAATAAAGATTTTATTGCAAATATTTTATTTGTGTGCAAATTTTAAACAGTTTGATATTTATTTTTACTCTGCATTCCAAAGGCATTTTTTTTTTTATTAAACATATGACCAGCAGCAGAGGACTAGAAGCTTCTCATGTTAATGTTTCCCTGCAGACAGGCTTTTAAAGATCTGGGTCATGTGATAGCGGTATATCCATCAGAAAAAAAAAAAAAAAAAAGAAAAAGGAATTTTAATTTAAAAATGTTTTTTTTATTAAAATAATTATAGTGCCATCATCCATACAGAAATAGAAGGGATAATGTAAATTAAACAGTGTGCGTTTAGTATCACTTTAACCTCCCTCCTTATCCGCATCCTGTCTCTTTAGTGCCTGTGTAATAAATCGCCAGCATGTTTCTTAATTTCCGAAAAACTGAAGCAAAAATTAGATCACCCTGGGGTGTCTACTTTCCACAAAGAGGTTGATTTTGGGATCTAGTGTCACGATTTATTTATTTATTTTTTTTAAATGGTATGATTTATAAACAGAAACTGAAAAATGGCCTAATAATGAAGAGATGTACGACAGTTGGTAGTCGAGTGATAATATCCCTCAGGATACTCTAAAACCTTGTACACATGTTTAGATTTTCGGACGACCGAACTTCTGTTTTTTTTGTAGCATGCTGGTCTCATGTCGAAAGTGAAGAGGTTACTCACAATACGAAAATTTTCGTATGACAGAATACAACGTCAGAAGTGAAGTAATGTGTGGAATAGTTTTGTATGTATTCTTTTGTTTCTGAGCATGCGTAGTCTCGCTCTTGCGATTTTTTTCATACGAAAACCGTACTAACGAAACGAAAATCGGACACCGAGTTCACATCTGGCAAAAATTTTATAGTCTGCACATCCAGCTTTTGTCTGAAGAAAAAGCAAAATTGGCTGTTGAAAGCACCGTACTAACGATCCAAAAATCGGGAGACAGCTCGTCGCACAAATTTTTCCATCTGATTTACGTATCGTGTGTACGGGCCGTAAGGCTGCTTTCATACTGAGGCGGTTTTCAGCGCATAGAAATAGCCTCTAAAGCCTGAAAACCGCCTCCCCATTAATTTCCTTATGACTTTTCACACTGGGGCGGTGCGCACTTGCAGGGCGTTATGAAAAGTCCTGCAAGCTGCATCTTTGGGGCGGGTTGGGAGTGGTGTATACACCGCTCCCAAAATGCCATGCGCATTGAAATTAACGGGCATCCCTGCCGAAGCACCTGCAAAGCGCTTTGGCAGTGCCGCAACACGGGTGCTTTTAACCCTGTCATTGGTCACTAGCGGAGGTTAAAAGCGTCCCACCAGCGGCCGAAAAGCACTGCTAAAATTAGCTGCGCTTTTCCTGCCAACACCCGGCGCTTTCAGTGTGAAAATAAGTGTTGAGTTTGTTGGCTGTCTTCTTCTACAACTAAAAACCTTAAAGAAAAAAAAAAAAAAAAAAAAAAGGGGGGGGTGACTTTTATGGTATATTGCTTCTAGTGTGTGTATCTATATCAGTGTTTCTCAACTCCAGTCCTCAAGGCACCCCAACAGGTCATGTTTTCAGGATTTCCATAGCTTCACTGCCTTAGTAATTACCACAGACCTTTCGTCTAAGGGAAATCATGAAAACCTGACCTGTTGGGGCGCCTTGAGGACTGGAGTTGAGAAACACTGATCTATATGACTGTGGCAGGAGTTTAGGCTTTTCTGCAGCACAGACTGATCCATAAATGATTCTATATACACTTTGTAGGACTATGCAAAATGGAAGTATCAGCGATTCCCTTACATACATCCCACCCTAGCAAGAGGAAAAAGCTAACTGGTCAGTAGCTGGGAAATTCCACTCTCAAGACTAGAGATGCACCAAAACATAACGGTCGAAAATGGTGCATTTTGCCGATAAGAGAAAAAAGGTGCCGAAAACTAAATTTTGCCATGATTTTACCACGTTTTTAATGTGTGGTAAAATCATGGTGTGTTTCATAGCTCATGTGACTACAAAACCGCATCTAAAACATAACAGGTGCGTTATCGATGCGTTCTTGCTGCGTTTTCAATTGGGAGGTGCGTTTTATTTATTTATGGACCAAAAATGCAGTAAGCAAGATTTTTAACACCACAATGGGAGCGTAATGGACCAGTGAGAAGATATACATAGAATTTTTAAAAAAAGGGATGGATTTTTCTTGAGCTTTTCTTGCGCTAAAGGTGGCAATAATGGCCAACAATAAAATTCATATTTATTTAAATTCATGATATTGAATACAATTTTGAATATAAAAACACACACACATACATTAATTAAAAATTGTCATTTTTTTTGGCTAATTGCATCCAGCATTTTTGGTACCAAAATTCCATTCCGTGCACCTCTATCTAAAGAGGAACTAAAAGGCAAAAAACTCTTTTTTTGAGTTTTGAATAGAGGGAAGAAGGATTAGAACATGTCAGTTTTTTATTTTGTTTGTTTTTTTGCTGTCTGTGTCCCTATTGGGGAGATTCGTCCTCTCTATTTATCCCATTTACTATCATCATTGAAAGTAAAAAAAAAATCCCATATTTTGGGTTGTTCCCAAAAAAGTAAGAGGGGAAATCTTCCAATGGGGACACTAGTTCTGGTGACCTGGGGGTCCCCAATTCCCTTAATTTGCATGGATTTCCTCACACTTCCTGTTTGGCTATGGGACAGGAAGTGAAAGCAAATCTCTCCAATGTTACACAGATGGCAAAAATAAACATTACAGGGGAAGTTTCCTTCTCTTAACAGGCAGGTAGCTAGCACAGGTTTCTACCCCCCTGGTGAATGTTCAGAGAAGGCATACAAGTGCATGCCTCGATGTATGATATATTTTTTTTTTTTTTTTTTTTTTTTACAAAGACTACACAACACACAAGTTCATGAACAGCTTACGTTTTGCATTGCCAGTCATTAGCACTGAACAACCCGCGACTCTTTTCCGCCAAAGTTTTCCCAATCTCTGTCCCTCCAGCTTTCATCATTTTCGCATCAGTTGTTTTTTCTAAGTAGAACATAAAAAACGGTGAACATTCAGGACCAGAAAATATCCAGAAACTTGGATAAACAAGTATATAAAAAATCTCACCTCTTCCGCATCGGTTACAGCTTGTCCTTCTGGCAAAGTTCACATTGGCACATCTAAAAGAAGAAACAGCTGGGTAATGTATGCTCTCCGTGTGCTATATATAAATTGTATATTATTTGCGCTAGATAACTCTGCCTGAGCCGTCTTGAAACAAAGCCAATGTTCACTTCTCTCTCTACATAGCAGACAATCCATAATAACTATGTGATAAATTGTGTACAATGTGTGACCTTCACATGCAAGTTAATCATTACAATCACCAGCCCCGAAAAGGAATATAATTACTTTGTGTATTTTAGGACAACGTTATGCACTATTTTTAAAACAGGAAGCAAAATTAAAAAACACTCTGGTTTAAACTGGAATTTCCCCCTAGTTACCTTGTACATTAACCACACACAGCCTCGGCTTTAAGGGGTTGTACCGGGATGATGCATGCAGCTGCATTTTTTTTTTTTTTTTTTTTTTTTTAGAACGGGCGGCCGATCCCTTAGGGATAACAACCGATGCGGCTAAAAGCCACTTGGCTGTTATCCCAAAGGAGCGATAGGGGACAAACACACCCCCCCCCCCCCCCCCCGGCTCTTCCCGGGCCTCCTATCCCACCGGGAGACCCATAACGCAACCCGGCACTTCCGTCAGCTAAAGTAAGACTGGAAGGAAGCCGGAAACAGCTTCCTTTCAGTCTTATTTCCGTAAACACAGGAGCCATGTCACTTCCGGATTACTCGGCTGCCGATGGCGCCGTTGAAAAAACAAAACAAAAGTATTCAGAATGGCAATTTTGGGCGATCTGAATACTTTGAAGTGCAAAGGAGGGGCTTGGGGTCTTTTAGACCCCCGATCCCTCCATAAAGAGTACCTGTCACCACCTATTACTGTCACGAGGGATGTTTACATGCTCCCCCCCTATAGACTATCTCAAGTTGGACCCAGAATTGGATATCTGGGCAGAAAAAGTAAGCACAAGTTTCACATTTCTACCGTATTTTTCACACCATAAGATGCACTTTCTTCCCCCTAAAAAATGGGGGGGGGGGGGATGTCCCTGCGTCTTATGGAGTGAATACTGACCAGGCACCGCTCCCCCCATCGCCACGTCAGAATATCGGCACTCGGCTTCTCTGTGGAGGAGAGAGGACAGGGTGTGAGGCGGATCCTTGCAGGGGCATACCAAGGGGGAGCGGGGGGGGAAGCGGTCTGCCCCAGGTGCCAAAACATGGGGGGGAGGGGGTGTCAGTGGCGTTGCTAGTTCACTAATACTTGTGAAAATACTCGGTTATCGGCACGGATATTGGTGCATCCCTAAAAAGAAAACACCGGCATTCAGGGGAGTACCGCTTCTTGAACTCCTACAAGCCGCTGCACTGCAGATCAGTTTTCAGAGACTGGCGCACACGTAAGCGCAGCCTTCCAATAAACTACCGTGCCACAACTGTGACGCTGCGGCGCAGTCCCATGGCCAGTTTGGCAAGCGGTTAAAATAGCGGCATCGCAAAGCACGTCGGCCATGACCAGGTGTGCTCACCGCCATATTTGCTGCAAGACAGGTGAGGAAAAAAAAAAAATCGCATGTGAATGAGGCCTAGTGCAACCCCCACATAGGACATTGGGGGGGGCACTGGAATGTGCACCCCCCGCGCAGGACGACGTGGGGGGGCCCTGGAATGTGCACCCCCCGTGCAGAACATGGGGGGGGGCCCTGGAATGTGCACCCCCCGCGTAGGACGACGGGGGGGGGCCCTGGAATGTGCACCCCCCCCCCGCGTAGGACGACGTGGGGGGGCCCTGGAATGTGCACCCCCCCCCGCGTAGGACGACGTGGGGGGGCCCTGGAATGTGCACCCCCCCCCGCGTAGGACGACGTGGGGGGGGGCCCTGGAATGTGCACCCCCCCCCCGCGTAGGACGACGTGGGGGGGGGCCCTGGAATGTGCACCCCCCCCGCGTAGGACGACGTGGGGGGGGGCCCTGGAATGTGCACCCCCCCCGCGTAGGACGACGTGGGGGGGGGCCCTGGAATGTGCACCCCCCCCGCGTAGGACGACGTGGGGGGGGGCCCTGGAATGTGCACCCCCCCCGCGTAGGACGACGTGGGGGGGGGCCCTGGAATGTGCACCCCCCCCGCGTAGGACGACGTGGGGGGGGCCCTGGAATGTGCACCCCCCCCGCGTAGGACGACGTGGGGGGGGGGCCCTGGAATGTGCACCCCCCCCGCGTAGGACGACGTGGGGGGGGGCCCCTGGAATGTGCACCCCCCCCGCGTAGGACGACGTGGGGGGGGGGCCCTGGAATGTGCACCCCCCCCGCGTAGGACGACGTGGGGGGGCGGCCCTGGAATGTGCACCCCCCGCGTAGGACGACGTGGGGGGGCGGCCCTGGAATGTGCACCCCCCGCGTAGGACGACGTGGGGGGGCGGCCCTGGAATGTGCACCCCCCGCGTAGGACGACGTGGGGGGGCGGCCCTGGAATGTGCACCCCCCGCGTAGGACGACGTGGGCGGCCCTGGAATGTGCACCCCCCGCGTAGGACGACGTGGGGGGCCCTGGAATGTGCACCCCCCGCGTAGGACGACGTGGGGGGCCCTGGAATGTGCACCCCCCGCGTAGGACGACGTGGGGGGCCCTGGAATGTGCACCCCCCGCGTAGGACGACGTGGGGGGCCCTGGAATGTGCACCCCCCGCGTAGGACGACGTGGGGGGCCCTGGAATGTGCACCCCCCGCGTAGGACGACGTGGGGGGCCCTGGAATGTGCACCCCCCGCGTAGGACGACATGGGGGGCCCTGGAATGTGCACCCCCCGCGTAGGACGACATGGGGGGCCCTGGAATGTGCACCCCCCGCGTAGGACGACATGGGGGGCCCTGGAATGTGCACCCCCCGCGTAGGACGACATGGGGGGCCCTGGAATGTGCACCCCCCGCGTAGGACGACATGGGGGGCCCTGGAATGTGCACCCCCCGCGTAGGACGACATGGGGGGCCCTGGAATGTGCACCCCCCGCGTAGGACGACATGGGGGGCCCTGGAATGTGCACCCCCGCGTAGGACGACATGGGGGGCCCTGGAATGTGCACCCCCCGCGTAGGACGACATGGGGGGCCCTGGAATGTGCACCCCCCGCGTAGGACGACATGGGGGGCCCTGGAATGTGCACCCCCCGCGTAGGACGACATGGGGGGCCCTGGAATGTGCACCCCCCGCGTAGGACGACATGGGGGGCCCTGGAATGTGCACCCCCCGCGTAGGACGACATGGGGGGCCCTGGAATGTGCACCCCCCGCGTAGGACGACATGGGGGGCCCTGGAATGTGCACCCCCCGCGTAGGACGACATGGGGGGCCCTGGAATGTGCACCCCCCGCGTAGGACGACATGGGGGGCCCTGGAATGTGCACCCCCCGCGTAGGACGACATGGGGGGCCCTGGAATGTGCACCCCCCGCGTAGGACGACATGGGGGGCCCTGGAATGTGCACCCCCCGCGTAGGACGACATGGGGGGCCCTGGAATGTGCACCCCCCGCGTAGGACGACATGGGGGGCCCTGGAATGTGCACCCCCCGCGTAGGACGACATGGGGGGCCCTGGAATGTGCACCCCCCGCGTAGGACGACATGGGGGGCCCTGGAATGTGCACCCCCCGCGTAGGACGACATGGGGGGCCCTGGAATGTGCACCCCCCGCGTAGGACGACATGGGGGGCCCTGGAATGTGCACCCCCCGCGTAGGACGACATGGGGGGCCCTGGAATGTGCACCCCCCGCGTAGGACGACATGGGGGGCCCTGGAATGTGCACCCCCCGCGTAGGACGACATGGGGGGCCCTGGAATGTGCACCCCCCGCGTAGGACGACATGGGGGGCCCTGGAATGTGCACCCCCCGCGTAGGACGACATGGGGGGCCCTGGAATGTGCACCCCCGGCGTAGGACGACATGGGGGGCCCTGGAATGTGCACCCCCCGCGTAGGACGACATGGGGGGCCCTGGAATGTGCACCCCCCGCGTAGGACGACATGGGGGGCCCTGGAATGTGCACCCCCCGCGTAGGACGACATGGGGGGCCCTGGAATGTGCACCCCCCGCGTAGGACGACATGGGGGGCCCTGGAATGTGCACCCCCCGCGTAGGACGACATGGGGGGCCCTGGAATGTGCACCCCCCGCGTAGGACGACATGGGGGGCCCTGGAATGTGCACCCCCCGCGTAGGACGACATGGGGGGCCCTGGAATGTGCACCCCCGCGTAGGACGACATGGGGGGCCCTGGAATGTGCACCCCCCGCGTAGGACGACATGGGGGGCCCTGGAATGTGCACCCCCCACATAGGACGACATGGGGGGCCTGGAATGTGCACCCCCCGCTTAGGACGACATGGGGGGCCCTGGAATGTGCACCCCCCGCTTAGGACGACATGGGGGGGCCTGGAATGTGCACCCCCACATAGGACGACATGGGGGGCCTGGAATGTGCACCCCCGCTTAGGACGACATGGGGGGCCTGGAATGTGCACCCCCCGCGTAGGATGACATGGGGGGGCCCTGGAGTGTGCACCCCCACATAGGACGACATGGGGGGCCTGGAATGTGCACCCCCGCTTAGGACGACATGGGGGGCCTGGAATGTGCACCCCCCGCTTAGGACGACATGGGGGGGGGCCTGGAATGTGCACCCCCACATAGGACAACATGGGGGGCCTGGAATGTGCACCCCCCACGTAGGATGACATGGGGGGGCCCTGGAGTGTGCACCCCCCGCGTAGGATGACATGGGGGAGCATGGAATGTGCACCCCCGCTTAGGACGACATGGGGGGGCCTGGAATGTGCACCCCCACATAGGACGACATGGGGGGCCTGGAATGTGCACCCCCCGCTTAGGACGACATGGGGGGCCTGGAATGTGCACCCCCCGCTTAGGACGACATGGGGGGCCTGGAATGTGCACCCCCCGCTTAGGACGACATGGGGGGCCTGGAATGTGCACCCCCCGCTTAGGACGACATGGGGGGCCTGGAATGTGCACCCCCCGCGTAGGACGACATGGGGGGGGCCTGGAATGTGCACCCCCCGCGTAGGATGACATGGGGGGGCCCTGGAATGTGCACCCCCCGCGTAGGACGACATGGGGGGCCCTGGAATGTGCACCCCCCGCGTAGGACGACATGGGGGGCCCTGGAATGTGCACCCCCCGCGTAGGACGACATGGGGGGCCCTGGAATGTGCACCCCCCGCGTAGGACGACATGGGGGGCCCTGGAATGTGCACCCCCCGCGTAGGACGACATGGGGGGCCCTGGAATGTGCACCCCCCGCGTAGGACGACATGGGGGGCCCTGGAATGTGCACCCCCCGCGTAGGACGACATGGGGGGCCCTGGAATGTGCACCCCCCGCGTAGGACGACATGGGGGGCCCTGGAATGTGCACCCCCCGCGTAGGACGACATGGGGGGCCCTGGAATGTGCACCCCCCGCGTAGGACGACATGGGGGGCCCTGGAATGTGCACCCCCCGCGTAGGACGACATGGGGGGCCCTGGAATGTGCACCCCCCGCGTAGGACGACATGGGGGGCCCTGGAATGTGCACCCCCCGCGTAGGACGACATGGGGGGCCCTGGAATGTGCACCCCCCGCGTAGGACGACATGGGGGGCCCTGGAATGTGCACCCCCCGCGTAGGACGACATGGGGGGCCCTGGAATGTGCACCCCCCGCGTAGGACGACATGGGGGGCCCTGGAATGTGCACCCCCGCGTAGGACGACATGGGGGGCCCTGGAATGTGCACCCCCCGCGTAGGACGACATGGGGGGCCCTGGAATGTGCACCCCCCACATAGGACGACATGGGGGGCCTGGAATGTGCACCCCCCGTTTAGGACGACATGGGGGGCCCTGGAATGTGCACCCCCCGCTTAGGACGACATGGGGGGGCCTGGAATGTGCACCCCCACATAGGACGACATGGGGGGCCTGGAATGTGCACCCCCGCTTAGGACGACATGGGGGGCCTGGAATGTGCACCCCCCGCGTAGGATGACATGGGGGGGCCCTGGAGTGTGCACCCCCACATAGGACGACATGGGGGGCCTGGAATGTGCACCCCCGCTTAGGACGACATGGGGGGCCTGGAATGTGCACCCCCCGCTTAGGACGACATGGGGGGGGGCCTGGAATGTGCACCCCCACATAGGACAACATGGGGGGCCTGGAATGTGCACCCCCCACGTAGGATGACATGGGGGGGCCCTGGAGTGTGCACCCCCCGCGTAGGATGACATGGGGGAGCATGGAATGTGCACCCCCGCTTAGGACGACATGGGGGGGCCTGGAATGTGCACCCCCACATAGGACGACATGGGGGGCCTGGAATGTGCACCCCCCGCTTAGGACGACATGGGGGGCCTGGAATGTGCACCCCCCGCTTAGGACGACATGGGGGGCCTGGAATGTGCACCCCCCGCGTAGGACGACATGGGGGGGGCCTGGAATGTGCACCCCCCGCGTAGGATGACATGGGGGGGCCCTGGAATGTGCACCCCCCGCGTAGGATGACATGGGGGGCCTGGAATGTGCACCCCCCGCGTAGGATGACATGGGGGGCCTGGAATGTGCACCCCCCGCGTAGGACGACATGGGGGGCCTGGAATGTGCACCCCCCGCTTAGGACGACATGGGGGGCCCTGGAATGTGCACCCCCCGCTTAGGACGACATGGGGGGGCCTGGAATGTGCACCCCCACATAGGACGACATGGGGGGCCTGGAATGTGCACCCCCGCTTAGGACGACATGGGGGGCCTGGAATGTGCACCCCCCGCGTAGGATGACATGGGGGGGCCCTGGAGTGTGCACCCCCACATAGGACGACATGGGGGGCCTGGAATGTGCACCCCCGCTTAGGACGACATGGGGGGCCTGGAATGTGCACCCCCCGCTTAGGACGACATGGGGGGGGGCCTGGAATGTGCACCCCCACATAGGACAACATGGGGGGCCTGGAATGTGCACCCCCCACGTAGGATGACATGGGGGGGCCCTGGAGTGTGCACCCCCCGCGTAGGACGACATGGGGGAGCATGGAATGTGCACCCCCGCTTAGGACGACATGGGGGGGCCTGGAATGTGCACCCCCACATAGGACGACATGGGGGGCCTGGAATGTGCACCCCCCGCTTAGGACGACATGGGGGGCCTGGAATGTGCACCCCCCGCTTAGGACGACATGGGGGGCCTGGAATGTGCACCCCCCGCGTAGGACGACATGGGGGGGGCCTGGAATGTGCACCCCCCGCGTAGGATGACATGGGGGGGCCCTGGAATGTGCACCCCCCGCGTAGGATGACATGGGGGGCCTGGAATGTGCACCCCCCGCGTAGGATGACATGGGGGGCCTGGAATGTGCACCCCCCGCTTAGGACGACATGGGGGGCCCTGGAATGTGCACCCCCCGCTTAGGACGACATGTCTGCTCTGGGTGTATTGGTGATCACAGGTCCTCCTTATTTATATTCATTGACACTCCTGACTGGGATAAGGCCGCTGTCCTGTGTGATTGCTGGGAGTTGTAGTCCTCCAGCAGCACTAATGTCTCTCTCTATCCCTCTCGCTCTCCTCGGTCACTCTAGGCCTCACAGGCCGCGGCCTCTCCCCCCACACCCCGCCGCCTCACTCACTTCTTGTCCGGACAGATCCAGTCTCCATCACTGACGCGGAAATTCTTAGACGACATCTTGGCGGCCTCCATCGGCTCGGTGATAAAGGACCCCGAATCCATTCGCCCTCTGTGAGTCCTGATCCTACGACGTGCACACGAATCACTCGCCGGCTTCCGGTCTGTTCCTGGCGGGCCCGCTGATGTCGCAATGGCAGACTTCCGAGACGAAGAGAGCGCCTATCAGGTCAGGAGGATGTATGGCTTATACAGGCATACGAAAGGACACCTAAGTGAACGCAAGGCCCCGAACTGGAAACGTGACGAGGGCGTTTCCTCAGTGACTCCTGCTGCGCATGCGTGATAGTTTTACAACCTTATGGAACGCTTCAATGACTCCTACTGGGCATGCGTGACATGTTTAACAACTCATGGAAGCTTCAGTGGATGCTACTGCGCGTGCGCGATATGTTTTTAAAGACGCATGAAATCTGTATATTAACAATTTAGCGGCCAGTGTCGCCTTTTCCGGTTTTTGTTTAAAAGTAAGGTTCACTTTTACAAAAGAGCTGCCTATGCAGGTGTTTCATCAGATTTGGCGACCTGTCAGAATTTGTAACGGAAGTGACGTTCCGTTGCCGCCATCTTGCTACACCCCGCACTTCTCCCCAGTAAGGATACACCGAGAAGGGGGCAAGCGGACATCTTGTTACACCCACCGGAGGTTTGCATTTCACACTTGTTTTTAACAGTAAACAAAGCTTATAGGGTCAAATACAGTATATAGAAATCCATCGGACTGTTTACATGTTGAATTATAAAAGCAGAGGTGTTCTGTCAGATTAGCAAACCTGTGAGATCAGCAGGTTTGCCGCTGCTTTTAAAATTTCACATCTAAACAGTCCGTCGGATTTCTATATACTGTATTTGACCTTATAAGCTTTGTTTACTGTTAAAAATAAGTGTGAAATGCAAAACTCCAGTGGGTGTAACAAGATGTCCGCTTTCCCCCTTCTCAGTGTATTCTTACTGTGGAGGAGTGCGGGGTGTAGCAAGGAAATATGAAAGCGTTGCTTTAACTGACAATAGCGCGGCCGTGCGACGTTGCACCCAAATAAAACTGATGTCCTTTTTTCCCCACAAATAGAGCTTTCTTTTGGCGGTATTTGATCACCTCTGCGGTTTTTATTTTTTGCGCTAGAAACAAAAAAAGGCCGACAATTTTGAAAAAAAAAACAAAAAACAATATTTTTTACTTTCTGTTATAAAATATACCCAATAAAAAAATGTAACAAATCAAATTTATTCATCAATTTAGGCCAATATGTATTCTGCTACATATTTTTGGTAAAAAGAAACCCCAATAAGCGTATATTGATTATATTGATTGGTTTGCGCAAAAGTTATAGCGTCTACAAACTATAAGATATTTTTATTTATTTATTTTTCATTTATTTTTTACTAGTAATGGTGGCGGTCAGCGACTTATATCTGTGATATTGCGGTGGAAAAGTCACTTTTTTGGGGACCAGTGACACCAATACAGTGATCGGTGCTAAAAATATGCACGGTCACTGTACTAATGACACTGGCTGGGAAGGGGTTAACATCAGGGGCGATCAAAGGGTTAAGTGTGTCCCTAGCTTGTGATTCAGTGTAGTGGGGGAGGGGGTTTTACTAATGGAAGGCATGGATCGGAATTTCTGCTTTGCAGAGACACAGGATCCATGCCTTCTGTAGTGACAGAACGGCGATCTGCTATGTTTACATAGACAGACTGTCATTCTGTCAGTGTACCGAATAGCCGGTGCCGGTGGAGATTGGGTCCGCAGACCCGCTGTGTAAGATCACAGCGGAAGCACGCCGGTACGCCCTCGCGCCCGATACCCGGAAGTGCAGGATCACATGTATTTACAAGATCCTGCGCAGTGCAGCTGCCCTGTAGCAGTAAATCTACTACTAAAGACATAGGAACACTTCTGTGACTTCTATTGCACATGCGTCCCTTGTTCTTAGAGGGGAACTTCACTCTCTGAATCAACATTGGCTACTTTTCATCCTTACTAGCATTGGTATATAGATAGGAACGTATTTTGCATTTAGTTGTATCAACTTTTTTTTCTTTTTAATTCCTCCAGTCACTTCCTGGTTGCTGGCCTAGGCAAATGATGTCATACATCCCAGGAGAGGAGGAAGGCATACAACTTTTGAGATGGGAACGAGGGACACCTATTAGCAAAAGTATGTAGGCATAGGACACACCCCCTGTCACGCCCCCTTACTTAATAGGAAAGTCTATAGAGGAGGGTATATTCTCTGTCGGTACGCAGCTCCAAAGTTGCTGAAATTGGATTCTGCAATTTAATTTAATTTAATTTAATAATTTATTCCCCAGCAACATGTATTAAAGTGGTTGTATAGTGTTTTTGTAACTTTTACCTACAGGTAAGCCTATAATAAGGTAATTAGGTAAAAATAATATCTCCTAAACCTGTACGGTTTAGGAGATATTCCCCTCACTATGAGCCGCTGACTGCAGCGGCGCGTGCGCACAGGGGATTCTCGGTTGAAGGCCCGGCAACTGCCGGTCCTTGCCGGGTAAGAAATCTCCCGCACGCATGCGCGGGAGTGATGACATGGCGGCTCCAGCCACTCACAGCGCTGGAACCGCGATACCCAGAAGACACGCCGAGGCAACATGACAGCTCCCTTCGGCATGGACCAGGTAAGATACAGACGCCTCGTTCTAAGGTAAGTATTTCATAATGAGCTAGTATGTGGTGCATACTAGCTCATTATGCCTTTTGCTTTACAGGGGTAAAAAAAAAATTTGCGGGTATACAACCGCTTTAATATTGTCTCAACTGCAGTAAGTCCCACATTTCTGGTGTTCTCCATCACTGGAGCCCCGATGAATGGTAACATTCTGATGCCCTTGAAATGTGTTGGATTACACTTTGTGAGGAAATATACACTATATTGTCAAAAGTATTGGGACACCCACCTTTACACACACATGAACTTTAATGGCATCCCAGTCTTAGTCCATAGGGTTCAATATTGCGTTGGCCCACCCTTTGCAGCTAGAACAGCTTCAACTCTTCTGAGAAGGCTGTCCACAAGGTTTAGGAGTGTGTCTATGGGAATGTTTGACCATTCTTCCAGAGGTGCATTTGTGAGATCAGGCACTGATGTTGGACGAGAAGGCCTGGCTCGCAGTCTCCACTCTAATTCATTCCAAAGGTGTTCTATCTGGTTTAGGTCAGAACTCTGTGCAGGCCAGTCAAGTTCCTCCACCCCAAACTCGCTCATCCATGTCTTTATGGACCTTGCTTTGTACACTGGTGCGCAGTCATGTTGGAACAGGAAGGGGCCATCCCCCAAACTGTTCCCACAAAGTTGGGAGGATGAAATTGTCCAAAATGTCTTGGTATTCTGACACCTTAAGAGTTCCCTTCACTGGAACTAAGGGGCCAAGCCTAACCGCTGATAAACAACCCCCACACCATAACCCCCCCTCCACCAAATGATTTGGATCAGTGCACAAAGCAAGGTCCATAAAGACATGATGAGCGAGTTTTTGGGTGGAGGAACTTGACTGGCCTGCACAGAGTCCTGACCTCAACCCGATAGAACACCTTTTGGATGAATTAGAGTGGAGACTATGAGCCAAACCTTCTCGTCCACATCAGTGCCTGACCTCACAAATGTGCTTCTGGAAAAATGTTCAAACATTCCCATAGACACCCTCCTAAACCTCGTGGACAGCCTTCCCACAAGAGTTGAAGCTGTTATAGCTGTAAAGTGTGGGCCAACTCAATATTGAACCCTACGGACCAAGACTGGGATGTCATTAAAGTTCATGTGCGTGTAAAGGCAGGCGTCCCAATACTTTTGACAATATAGTGTATATATGTAGTCAGGTGCTGGCTCACTTTGCCTGTGTCATTGTGGCACATCCTGTAACACCAGCTGCAGTGCAAATAGAGAATGTCCCGCGCTGAGGTCAGGTAATAATCTCCTGATCTGATACTATTAGCTGCGGCCTCCACCGTGACACCTACTAAGTGGGGTCTGAAGGTGAG
The DNA here is from genome assembly GCA_037952835.1 of Lithobates septentrionalis. Taxonomy (NCBI): domain Eukaryota; kingdom Metazoa; phylum Chordata; class Amphibia; order Anura; family Ranidae; genus Lithobates; species Lithobates septentrionalis. Next base: position 1,447,205 of record JBBDGP010003086.1, on the reverse strand, counting down.
AAATATATAGGAATATGGTGGCAATGGCGCTGCCTAAGGTTAGTGTATTTATTTAAAGTGACATGTGCTGTCCAATACTCCATGTGCAAATCCCAAAGCAATAAATAAATAAATAAATAAACCTGCTACGTAAACGTGTCGTGTGCTATGGACTAGTAATGTCCTCAAATGACAAATCGAGTGCTTCTTAGAAGGATATATATGGTGCAACCTGTGCTATAAAGGGACTTGGTGCTATTCAAATAATGCCAGTACTAATATCATTCCATTAAGTGTCCACAAACTGAAAAGTTAGTTGATAATAGGGAATAATATATAAAAACATATAAAAATAAAAATGTAGATGAAAATAAAAATTTAAAATGAAAAATAAAAATAAAAATATTTGAACTGAGTGACGGTGTCTTCAAAAAAATCATCAAAAACAGTTTTTCACGATAAATCAAGTGACTTGTGACTTTCTTCTCTGCTTGTGCCTGGTGAGTAAATATACATATAGGTGCTCCAAACCGTGCTCTTCTCATATACACTCTTACCAGAGAATTCTCCCCACTAGGGGGTGTTGCGCCTTTCACAGCTTCACTGCTGTATTAGCTGGAACAGACCTTAAACGCTTATGTCTCCTTGGAGCCCCTTCTCCTCGGTTTTTGACTCAGTGTATGTGGGAAGAAATTGAAACCTCCGTAACTTTTTAACTATTTTATTCGTATTAATTAAAAGTATGCCCTTACAGTGTGTAAAAATCAATAGCGCAGTTTAAAATAGGAAGTGCTGTCTCCTCCGCATTCCACACTCGTATACCAGAAGTGACGCCGTGGCTCCGCCCTACGCGCATCGTCATCAAGACGTCTACTGGAGCGGCGCCATATTGCTACACTTCCTGGTTTAAATAAGACGTGGTATCCTAGCAAACCCGTACCCATTGACTTTGTCTGCCATTTTCTTGTAGAGATTTGTTACATTCTAATCTCTATCATGGTATGAGCCTTCAGCGGCCATGTTTAGTTAGTTTGTTACGTTCTCATATAACAATTTAAATCCCCAATCGTAATTCCAATTAGGAAAGCCAGCTTGGACAGCTCAAACAAAGCTTTAATCAAATTGCCTTGAGGAAAAAACACCTATATATGCAAATTCCTCGGGCCGTGTCACCCGCGCCCGGATGCGTGTTAAAAATGCTGCCCAGGGAACACCACATGATATTCGCCCTCATAGTACATAATGTCCATATAAATTAATACATCAAATTACATAGAGAAATGATAAGTTATAATAAGCTAAATCCATGAAATGTTTTATTAATAAAACACTATTAAAAAGCACTGTTAAAAAAGGAGGAATCTAAATGATTGAACATAATATTGCTTTATAAGTGACCATGGGCAGTTTTGATGAAGATAAGAATTATTATTTTTTTATTAAATTAAGTTTAAACCTAAGAGTGTTAAAAAAATATTATTTAAAAATATTATTTAAAACGGAGTCAGTCTATGAGGGTTGTCATAAAAATTGTCTGAAAGCGCATTTAAATATACATGGGGTTATGACGTAGAGAAAGGGAGATAATTGGAAGTTGGTTATACATAATTAACCTAAATATAATTATTAGAGTAAGTTCAAACTATTTGGATGGTCCAGGACCATAGCTTATAAAATTACCATTGGTAGGTAATATACGTTAAAAGGGACCAATAGGTAGGTTTAGAAGTTTCTGCTTGCTACTTGAGAGGTAATAGGTTGTTAAAGGGACCATATGTATGAGGTTAGTAATTGGTGATAAAGCAATTTAGGTCAATGTCAATGTTCAGACCATCTGGTTGGAGAGTGTTAAGTAAGAAAAACCCCAAGAGCCCAAAGAGGAAACGTAAAAGAGGGAGACGAGGGGGCACAAAGAAAAAGAAGGCGGGAGCACTAGGAACGGGTATTTTCAATTTGAGTGATATAAATTTTAATGAGAAGGAATTAAAAGCTTTGGAAGATTTTTTTTTGAAGACGTCGTCACTCAGTTCATATACCTTATTTATCGGCGTATAACACACACTTTTTTCCCCTTAAAATCAGGGGAAAATCGTGGGTGCGTGTTATACGCCGATCCCCGCTATTTTGTGATCTGTCGGAGCGATCGCCGCGATCACCGCCGACATTCACATAGCGTGTATTTTTAAATATGGCGCCGCGGAGTTCGGAGGGACTCGGCGGCGCTCGTTCAGCTGAACGAGCGCCGCCGAGGACACAGTGACTGGGCGGAGCCGAGATACACATAGCCGAGGGTTCTCGGCTCTTCTCGGCGCCGTTCCCAGTCACGCCCAGTCCCGCCAGTGGACCTGTGTTATGTCCATCATAGGGACTGGGCGCGACTGTGAACGGCCCCGAGAAGAGCCGAGAACCCTCGGCTATGTGTATCTCGGCTCCGCCCAGTCACTGTGTCCTCGGCGGCGCTCGTTCAGCTGAACGAGCGCCGCCCAGTCCCTCGGAACTCCGCGGCGCCATATTTAAAAATACAAACTAAACTTGTGTATGTCGGCGGTGACAAGGCTGCACTGACCACAGGGGCAAGGCTGCACTGGGGCAAGGCTGCACTGGGGCAAGGCTGCACTGACAAGGCTGCAGATGGACACGATAATGCTGCATTGATGGGCATTTAAATGTAGGTTTTTTTTCCTTAAACTTCCCTCCTAAAAGTTTTTTTCCTTAAAATTCCCTCCTAAACTTGGGGTGCGTGTTATACGCTGGCACGTGTTAGACGCCGATAAATACGGTATTTATATTTTTTATTTTCATTCACATTTGTATTTTTATATGTTTTTATATATTATTCCCTATTATCAACTAACTTTTCAGTTTGTGGACACTTAATGGAATGATATTAGTACTGGCATTATTTAAATAGCACCAAGTCACTTTATAGCACAGGTTGCACCATATATATTCTTCTAAGGAGCACTTGATTTGTCATTTGAGGACATTATTAGTCCATAGCACGCGACGCATTTACATAGCAGGTTTATTTATTTATTTATTTATTGCTTTGGGATTTGCACATTGAGTATTGGACAGGACATGTCACTTTAAATAAATACACTAACCTTAGGCAGCGCCATTGCCACCATATTCCTATATATTTCTCACCAGCTGTAGTGCACCTGTTACAAACAAGTGGCCCCTGCCCCCACCTATAACTGGCTTTCACAGCAAGGAGCACATGGAAGGGCAAACACATGAAAGACAAAAACAGAACATTCCATAGCTCAACTCACCAACCAGTCTGCCAACTCACCAAATTAACCTGTCAAACAGTCTGCGTTAAAAACAGGGGTTTTTAACGCAGAGTGGGAGTAAGAGTAGCAGGGTGTAGGGGTGTCAGGAGGGTGTACAGTTTTAGGTTTACCATCGTCTCTTGTGAAAAGGTAAACTTACACTTTATGTTTTTCAAAAATTGCAAAGACATTTTTTGTTTTCTTTTATTTATTTGTATAAAATTTGCAAAGAAACACTTATTATTCGGACTCTAATGCCGCGTACTCACGATCGCACATTCCGACAAAAAAATCCATGGAACACAGATAAGAAACAGAAAAAAGATGGTGCAGTAACCAAAATATACATGTATACATGACAAAACCAAACCAAAACCCAAACCAAAGCATGGCGGGCTTTCTAATAAGCACTAAGGGCTTGTTTACACTTGCTTCTACTTTAACACACATTAAAGCACCTACCGCTTCACCAAGCTTTTTTAATGGGTTTTTGATGCTTCAGTGATGCTTTGTTGATGCTTTTTTGAAGCTTTAATGAAGCTTGACAAATGCCCTATGTGTGTTGATTTTCTATGTGCTTTAAAGGGGCTCAGTAGAACCATTAGTTCCCTTGTTCAGCAGATCACCAGTTCATTAGTACCCTTGTTCAGCAGATCACCAGTTCATTAGTACCCTTGTTCAGCAGATCACCAGTTCATTAGTACCCTTGTTCAGCAGATCCCCTTGCTCAGTAGTTTGGTAGTTTCTCCTTCTCCGGTCCCCCAGCTCTGCTGATTCTCTGCCGCTCAATCCTCACTGTCCAGTCCCATTCACCTTCCACTAGCAACCTTTCGCAACCTTTTCAACACAGAGGAATCCTTGAAATACATTTCTGATTTCAGGGAACCCCTACTGAAAATTACTATATCTACAACTCATTATATGTTAGTATGATGGTCAATAGGGAAGAATGCTCCTTATGCCGCGTACACACGAGCAGACTTTACGGCAGACTTTGCCCGGTGGACGGGATTTGGTCGGACAATTCGATCGTGTGTGGGCTCCAGCGGACTTTGTTTTCTCAAAAGTTGGACGGACTTAGATTTGAAACATGTTTTAAATTAATCCGTCGAAATCAAGTCCGGTCGAAAAGTCCGCCGTCTGTATGCTAGTTCGACGGACATAAAGCCACGCTAGGGCAGCTATTGGCTACTGGCTATGAACTTCCATGTTTTAGTCCGGTCGTACGTCATCACGTACGAATTCGACGGACTTTGGGGGATTGTGTGTAGGCAAGTCCATTCATTCAGAAAGTCCGTCGTAAAGTACGTCGAAAAGTCCGCCGGGCAAAGTCTGCTGTAAAGTCCGCTCGTATGTACACGGCATTACACTTGTGGTTATTGGGAAGGATTCCCCAGTTACAGATAGCTAAAAAGATCAATGATCAATGGTGTCAGTGGGAACTTATCTGACAGGCAGAAATTGCTCATTGCTCATGGAATCCCTACGATCTCTAGAGGAACCCTAGTTGAGAAACCCTGTTCTATAGTTTTCCCATGATGCATACCACATGTGGCGATTGCTAGTTGCTCCGCTCCAGTCTGGACCCTGCTCACCTTCCTGCTATTCCACACTGCACACCAGATGTTAAGTCTGCACCAGACAGTTCCAGAATATATACCCATGCACCGGAAGTGACAACTAATGAAGTCTTTTTGGTTCGCTTGTTGGTTTCCCAGTGCATCCTGGGATATCTCATAACTGCAATACCTCCAAAACAAAGGGTAGCTAAAGCTGAATAAAAGCCCCTCAGAAGCTTCAGCGGCTGTAAGGGAGCGTTGGCATAGACCTCTATGGAGCCTTTGGAGCACCAAGAAAGCGATATGAGATATAATTTTTGAAGTAAAGCAAAGCAAACACAATGGTTTTGATTCACTAAAGCTGGAGAGTGCAAAATCTGGTGTAGCTGTGCATGGTAGCCAATCAGCTTCTAACATCAGCTTGTTCAATTAGACCCCTTTCACACTGGGGCAGTTTTCAGGTGCTATTGCGCTAAAAGTAGCGCCTGCAAACCAACCTGAAACAGCTGCTGCTGTGTCTCCAGTGTGAAAGCCCCAAGGGCTTTCACACTGGAGCGGTGCGTTAGCAAGACGGGAGAAAAAGTCCTGCTGTTGTGGATCTGCTCGTCAGTCCCGCCTACTTAAAGATCTCCAGCTCACTTCATTCCTGCCTTCGCCTTGGTCACATCAAAAGAAACCATCTCCTGTGTTCCTGTTTAAAGACTGGCTTTGCTGACTTCCCTTCTGGCTCCTTATCCTGCTTGCTATTCCTCTACTTGGATCCCTGACTTCTGGCCTGGCTGACTACCCGATCTGGTTACTGGACTCTGGCTATGCTTTGACTACGCTTACTCTATTTACCTTTTTATTTTTATTTTATTAATAAACCAGTGTGATTTTACTGTACTTCTGTCTCGGTCTGGTTCATGGTTTCTGACAGTAGGCGAAGGCCATGAATTCAGAAGATACAGTCAATCCACTTGTTGGTAATATTTTTTCCAGATTGGATGAGCAAGATCACCGCATGGATCAGTTTGCCATGGCGTTACAAATGCTCCTGAGTCGCACGGCTCACCTGGAATCCCCCACTGTGGCTGCACTGGTACAACCTGAGTTGCAGGCCATCCCTGCTGCTGCGCCAGTCTCTGTGCAGGCACCCGCCTTGTGTATTACCTCTATAAGAGGTATGTCTGGTTCCGCCCCGCTTCCCCATCGATTTGGGGGTGATCCAGTTCAATGCAGAGGGTTTCTCAACCAAGTTGAGATATACTTTGAGATGCTGCCCCAGGCGTTTCCCACGGACACAAGCAAAGTAGGGTTCGTGATATCTTTGCTTTCTGAGAGAGCCTTGGCCTGGGCTAACCCTCTATGTTGTCTTGAGTTACCCTGAGTTTGTGGCCTCCTTTAAAAGGGTATTTGACGTTCCCGCATGCTCTGCTTCTGCTGCCAAGTGCCTCATGTCCATCAAACAGAGTACGAGAACTGTTGCCGACTACACCATTGAGTTCCGTACTCTGGCAGCAGAGATTGCTTGGAACAATGAGGCCCTCGTGGCTGCTTTTTCTCATGGTCGCTCGGATTCCATCAAGGATGAGATAGCAGCCCGAGATATACCCACTGAGCTGGAGAGCTTGAACTCGTTTGCCATCCTCATTGACTCCAGACTCAGAGAGAGACTTTCTTTTAGGGAGCACTCTCGGAAGCCTCCTGTACGTTTGCCTCCGAGCTTTGCAGTCCCACCCATGCCTCCCTCACCTCCCATGCCTCCTGGTACCGAGTCAGTCAGTGAAGATGATCCCATGCACTTGGGCTTCACGCGTCTCTCTGCGGATGAGAGAGCCTTTAGGAGGAGGGAGAGATTGTGCCTTTATTGTGGCCAGGCAGGTCACTTTTTGAAGTCTTGTTCTACCCGTCCAGGAAACACCCAAACCTCGAGGTCCTGTCATGAACAGATATTAGGTGGTGTTGTGTCGTCCCCAGTTATCCAGAAGGATAAGCCCCTGGTTTCGGTCACCCTTTCTTGAGCTAAGTCGTCTATCGAGATACAGGCTCTAATCGACTCTGGGGCTGCAGGCCTGTTCATTGATGCTCTCTTTGTCTCAAAGCACTCGATTCCACTTCAGCTGCGTGACACACCACTTGCCATTGAGGCTCTTGACAGGAGACCGCTACAGTCTGCCCATGTGACTCATGACACAGTTCCGTTGTCCATGGCCGTAGGGGCTCTTCACCATGAGATAATCCAATTCCAAGTGATTTCCTCTCCTAAGGGCTATGTCATTTCCACTGCTGGTTTTTCGATAGACCCAGAGAAACTTTCGGCAGTCCTACAGTGGCCTCATCCCATGGGGTTACGTCCTCTGCAGCGTTTCCTGGGTTTTGCAAACTATTATCGGAAGTTTATTCGTAACTTCTCGTCTCTGGTCAAGCCCCTGACCGATATGACCAGAAAGAATGGTAACCCACAGAGTTGATCTCCGGAGTCCATTAAGGCCTTTGAAAGTCTCAAGGCTGCCTTTGTTTCTGCTCCTGTGTTGGCACATCCTGATCCTACGTTACCTTTTATCCTTGGGGTTGATGCTTCTGAGACTGGAGTTGGCGCCCTTCTGTCTCAACGTCCTACCTCTGAGAGTGCTATGCATCCTTGTGGCTACTTTTCCAAGAAATTGTGACCTGCCGAGTGCAATTACGAGATTGGTGACAGAGAGCTGTTGGCAATCATTTTAGCCCTGAAAGAATGGAGACATCTCCTTGAAGGTACCACTGTGCCGGTTCTCATTCTTACTGACCATAAGAATCTCACACTCTTGTCTGAGGCTAAATGGCTCTCTCCCAGAAGTGCGCGATGGGCTCTTTTCTTGTCAAGTTTCAATTACATTGTCTTATTCTTACCCGGTACTAAGAATGTAATGCCGTGTACACACGGTCGGACTTTTCGTCTACAAAAGTCAGACAGCCTGTCCGACAGACTTCCGGCAGACTTCCGGCAGACTTTCGGCGGACTTGCGGCAGACTTTCTAACGAACAGACTTGCCTACACACGATCACACAAAAGTCAGTCGAATTCTTACGTGATGACGTACACCGGACTAAAATAAGGAAGTTCATAGCCAGTAGCCAATAGGTGCCCTAGCGTGGCTTTTTGTCCGTCGGACTAGCACACAGACGAGCGGATTTCGGGGTCCGTCGTAGTTACGAAGTAAAGTTTTAAAGCATGTTTCAAATCTAAAGTACGTCGGATTTGAGGCTAAAAAAGTACGTTGAAAGTCCGGAGAAGCCCACACACGATCGGATTACCAGCCAGCTTTAGTCCGTCAGCGTCCGTTGGACTTTTGTAGACGAAAAGTACGACCGTGTGTACGCGGCATAAGGGCTGATGCCATGTCACAACAATTTTCCTCCACTTCCAAGTTGGAGTCGGTTCCGGTTCCTATGATTCCTCCTAATTGTTTTCTGGCTACGGTTCGCACCTCTTCTTTGGGTGACAAAATTCTTGCTGCTAAGGTCGATGCTCCTCCTGAGAAACCTTGTGACCGCTGCTTTGTCCCAGAGTGTCTCCGTACTGCTGTGCTCCAGACTTACCATTCTCCCAAGGCAGCTGGCCACCCTGGTAAGAATCAACTCGTTTGGGCCATTTCCCAGCAATTCTGGTGGCCTAGTCTACGTGCTGATGTAACTGCCTTCGTAGCTGCCTGTTCCGTGTGTGCTCAGAGTAAGACTCCATGCTGACTGCAGACGCCTGCCTGCGCCTTCCTACCAGGTTGGGGACATGGTCTGGCTGTCATCTCGCAACCTCCGACTTCGTGTTCCCTCACTGAAGTTTGCACCTCGGTTTATTGGGTCTTTCCGTATCCTTTGCAGGATTAACCCAATGGCTTACGCGTTAGACCTCCCTCCTAGTATGCGCATCTCAAATGTGTTTCATGTCTCCTTATTGAAACCGTTGGTCTGCAACCGCTTTACCACCTCGGTGCCACGTCCTCACTCTATACAGGTTGAGAACCATGAGTATGAGGTACAATCCATTGTTGACTCCCATAGGTTCTGTGGGCGCATACAGTACCTGGTGCATTGGAAGGGGTACGGTCCGGAGGAACGCTCCTGGGTCTCATCCTCGGACAAACATGCTCCTGCCCTCCTCTGTGATTTCCATAGACGTTTTCCCCTCAAGCCTGGTAGTCCCCTGAGAGGGAGGGGTCGTTGAGGAGGGGGAAACTGTCAGGGCTGGTTCAGCCCTTCCTTCTCTGAGCTGGCCACTCAGCTGTCAGGTAATTGCCAGTTCTCATCTCTCTCCACAGTTAACCAGCTGTTGTGGATCTGCTCGTCAGTCCCGCCTACTTAAAGATCTCCAGCTCACTTCATTCCTGCCTTCGCCTTGGTCACATCACAAGAAACCATCTCCTGTGTTCCTGTTTAAAGACTGGCTTTGCTGACATCCCTCCTGGCTCTTTATCCTGCTTGCTGTTCCTTTACTTGGATCCCTGACTTCTGGCCTGGCTGATTACCCGATCTGGTTACTGAACTCTGGTTTGGCTGATTACCTGATCTGGTTACTGAACTCTGGCTTGGCTGACTACCAGATCCGGTTACTGGACTCTGGCTATGCCTTGACTATGCTTAATCTATTTACCTTTTTATTTTTATTAATAAACAATTGGGATTTTACTGTACTTCTGTCTCGGTCTGGTGCATGGTTTCTGACACTTTGACAATAAGGGTACGTTCAAACTGAACGCAGGTTTGAAATTGTGCGAGTTAAGCTGGTTCATGCACAGATGTCTATTGAAATCGTTTCCTGAAGTCACCAAAAGTAGTACAGGAACTACTTTTGGAAATTGATGCAAAGTCAGCATCGCACCGATTGGGACAGTGGCGTTGCCGGCAATAGACTGCGAATTGGCATGCGAGTTGACATGTCAAATCGCGCCGATGTGAACAGGGGCAAAAACCTGGAGGCTGATTGGTTTCAGTTTAGAGCTGCATCAGATTTTGCACTCTCCTATTTAATAAATCTTCCCCCAATGTGTGAACAGGACTGAAAAGTAAACATTTTATTTAGTGACAGGTGCATTGATTTCGTATTCAGAGTGCTCTAAAAAAAAAGCGTGTCCAATGCCAAGCAAGTGTACGAGCCCTAAAAAGCATTTATTTTATGCTTTCCAGCAGAATGCGTTAATTCATTAGATGTTTCCATCTTTGCAAACTGAGAACGAGTGGTGTGCGTCCCTTCAAATAATCATGCCACTGTTTAATACAACAGGACCAATGTGAGACATCAACTGCTATCTAGCTGTGATGAGAGCAATACCTGTTAGATATACAGTAAGTGGTAGGTATGGATTGCTCATGTACATATCATATTTTTTTTTTCTTTAACCACTTCAGCCCCGGACCATTTGGCTGGCCAAAGACCAGAGCACTTTTTGCGATTCGGCACTGCGTCACTTTAACTGACAATTGCGCGGTCGTGCGACGTGGCTCCCAAACAAAATTGACGTCCTTTTTTCCCCACAAATAGAGCTTTCTTTTGGTGGTATTTGATCACCTCTGCGGTTTTTATTTTTTGCACTATAAACAAAAAAAGAGCGACAATTTTGAAAAAAAAAGCAATATTTTTTACTTTTTGCTATAATAAATATCCCCAAAAAATATATAAAAAAAAATTTTTTTTCCTCAGTTTAGGCCGATACGTATTCTTCTACATATTTTTGGTAAAAAAAATCGCAATAAGCGTTTATTGATTGGTTTGCGCAAAAGTTATAGCGTCTACAAAATAGGGGATAGTTTTATGGCATTTTTATTAATATTTTTTTTTTATTAGTAATGGCGGCGATCAACGATTTTTATTGTGACTGCGACATTATGGCGGACACATCGGACACTTTTGGCGCTATTTTGGGACCATTCACATTTATACAGTGATCAGTGCGATTAAAAATGCACTGATTACTGTGTAAATGTGACTGGCAGTGAAGGGGTTAACCAGGAGGGGGCGCTGCAGGGGTTAAGTGTGTCCTAGGGAGTGATTCTAACTGTTGGGGGGGGGTGGGCTATGTGTGACAGGACACCGATCACCGCTCCCAATTACAGGCAGCTGTGATCAGAGTCCTGTCACCAGGCAGAACGGAGAAATGCTTGTTTACATCAGCATTTCCCCCTGCTTCCTCTCTGTGAGACAATCGCGGGTATCCTCGCGGACATCGTGTTCGTGGGACCAGCGGTCGGACTCATGGAGCTCGCGGCGGGTGCGCACGCCTGCTATCCGGACCTCGCGAGATCACGTACAATAACGTGATTTCGCGCAGCGGAGCCAACCTGCCACAGTACAACTGCGGCGGCTGGTCAGCAACCGGTAAAACAGAAACAATATAGATTTTAATACAAGATGTAATGTGTTACATACTTGCCCTGTGTAATATATGCACCAGCAGACTGATGCCCCGTACACATGGTCGGACATTGATCGGACATTCCGACAACAAAATCCTAGGATTTTTTCCGACGGATGTTGGCTCAAACTTGTCTTGCATACACACGGTCACACAAAGTTGTCGGAAAATCCGATCATTCTGAACGCGGTGACGTAAAACACGTACGTCGGGACTATAAATGGGGCAGTAGCCAATAGCTTTCATCTCTTTATTTATTCTGAGCATGCGTGGCACTTTGTGCGTCGGATTTGTGTACACACGATCGGAATTTCCGACAACGGATTTTGTTGTCGGAAAATTTTATAGCCTGCTCTCAAACTTTGTGTGTCGGAAAATCCGATGGAAAATGTGTGATGGAGCCTATACACGGTCGGAATTTCCGACAACAAGGTCCTATCACACATTTTCCGTCGGAAAATCCGACCATGTGTACAGGGCATGAGACTGATCATCACTATAGCAGGTTACCTGAGCAGTTAAAATAGTATTAAACGCAAAACCAAAAATGTAATATATTGAAGCTTACCAATCATTAGACATGTGCAATTCGTTTCGTTCCGAATTCATTTTTTTAACAAATTTCGACAAATTTGTTCATTCGGAAATATCCAAATTAACGAAAACCCGTTTAACTAACTTTTCCGAATATTCGAAAATTCGTAAATTCGTAGATACAAAAACCCGAAAATCTGAAATAATAACTAAATAATAAGAACTTAACTATTAGATTATAGGTATTGGAATTTCCTTTCAAATTTGGCTGTTAGTGAACGTAACGAATATGAATTTATCCGAAGTTACCAATTATTCGAAATAATAATAATAAAAACTTTTTATGACTATTATTATTATTTATTATTAATTCGTTCCATTTCATTTGTTTCGATACGGCATTCGTTATTTCGGATAATTCGTAACTTCGGATGAATTCGTATTCGTTACGTTCTCTAACAGCCAAATTTGAAAGGAAATGCCAATACCTATAATTTAATACTGTAGCTAGTTAGTTAGTTATTCTTTATAATTTTTGGATTTTCTTTCTTATTTTCATATTTTCGAATTTACAAATTAATTTACAATTCATTAATTTACGATCATGACGAATGACCCGAAAAACGAAAAAAACAAACAAAAAAACAAATGAAACGAATAATGTAAACAAACACATTTTTCAGCAGTCCACATGTCTACCAATTATTAGATGTGGTGGCTGCATCACTTCCTATTCTTTGGTGATCACCTGGAGATCTAGCCAGTAACACATCTCCTGTATTAGTGAGATGCAACTCTGAATGAACCAGAACAGGAGGCACGGCAGACAGTAGCATTGTCAGTCTAGGAGGAGGAAAGTGTTATCTATAGTATAAGCATGCCATCCCCTCTGTTAAATAACAGTATGTGTCCCTGTGCCTGTTCTGTATAAAAAAGATGCAAATTTGTACCTATATCAGAGTGTCTCCCAGCTCTCACATGACTCCTTGGCTCTCTCCTCTCCCCGGCTGACAGCTATAGCGGGAGGGGCCTGAGGACTCCCGCTGACATCAGCCGAGGAGGAGAGAGGAGAGAGAGCCGAGGAGTCACGTGAGCACCGGGAGACGCTGTGATATAGGTACAAGTCTGCATCTTTTTATACAGCAGTCTAGACTTGTGCACGAAGGAAAATTTTGTTTAGTTTTGTTTCGTTTTCATTTGCAAAATACATATTTTCGTTCTGTTATATTCGTTATGATACGTAAATTCGTTTTCGGATAATTCGTTATTTCTGTAGAGTGTGGATATTCGTTATACTGAATCTGGAATCATGTCGAATTCATTCGTATCCGCTATAATTTCTTTCATATTAGTTGAAATTCGACATTTATGTATGTATATTGATTCGTGATAATGATTCGTAGTTTGGAAAGTCGTTTATTTATTGAATCTATTTACACACACAATGACAATATCTCTTCTCCTCTGCTCAAATACACTACAACAGCCTTCTCACTCAGTTCTCAGGAATGCACTTTGCCAGTAATCCAACCTCCAGCACAAATCTAATTAACTGATTGGACTGTTCTGCCACGTACACACGACTGGACTTTACGGCATACTTGGTCCGGCGTACCGGAGTCCATCGGACAATTCGATCCTGTGTGGGCTCCAGCGGACTTTTTTGTTCTCAAAAGTTTGACGGACCTAGAAATGAAACATGTTTCAAATCTGTCCGACGGACTCGAGTCCGGTCGAAAAGTCCGCTCGTCTGTATGCTAGTCCGAGGGACAAAAACCGACACTAGGGCAGCTATTGGCTACTGGCTATGAACTTCCTTGTTTTAGTCCTGTCGTACGTCATCACGTACGAATCCGTCGGACTTTGGTTGATCTTGTGTAGGCAAGTCCGTTCATTCGGAAAGTCTTTCATAAAGTCCGTTGAAAAGTCCGCCGGGGGGGGCGTGGCCTAGCAATGGCCGAGTAAAGACGTGTCTTTGAAGAGCTCCTGGCTTCCCCCCGTTCTACCCATACAAAAGACGGCTAACTCACTCATTTCCACGTCATGCCAACTCCGAGGAAACACAGGACAAGAGCATCGGTGAGCAACAACCTGAATTCCACTCCACGGAGCAGCATTAGAAGCTATTTTCGGGACTCACAGAGGAGCTCACCGGGCGCCATTGTTTCAGCGCCACGTGTATATACCGCCGCTGAAGCTGCTTCGCCCGCCGCGTCTGCACCCTCCCCGACGATCGAGATAGGCAACTCAGATTCCGACAGGGGTTCCCGATACGACATGGCGGGCCAACGGAGGCAGAGGGGAGACATGCCCGACGATCTCCGCGCTATTCTACAGGCTCTGCCTACTAAGGCAGACTTTGAGGCCCTCCCGTCCAAATCTGACATTGAGACCCTAATCCAACGTGTAGAAGAAGCTCATGCCAGAGACATACAGGAGATAAGGGTGGAATTACAGTCAATAACTGACAGAATGGAGGTTGGAGAAAGCTCGATTTCTGCCCTTTCTCAGCGAATCTCAGCCCTGGAGCAATCACGGGAGACACAGGCGGCTACGGCGGTAGACCTGCAGCTCCATTTGGAGGATTTGGAGGACCGCAGCCGCCGCAACAACCTGAGGCTGCGGGGTCTTCCGGAAGCCACCGGAGCGGAGGATCTGGAAGCAACTGTGACAGCGATCTTCCAAGGGGTCTTGGGCACACCGCAGTCGACTATCGAATTAGACCGCGTCCACAGGACACTAGGCCCCAGACCCACGGATCCAGACAGACCCAGAGACGTTCTGTGTAGGGTGCACCGTTACACCCAGAAAGACCTCATCCTTCGCAAGGCATGGGAGCAGGGAGTGGCAATGTTTGATGGAGCAGAAATTAAAATCCTTCCAGACCTCTCCAGAGCCACACTTCAAAGGAGAGCGCTGTTGAAACCCGTCCTGGAACTTGCCAGAAGACAAGGCTGCACATATCGGTGGGGTTACCCTTTGGCGGTCACTTTTCGGAACACCACGACTTCCTTCACCCTACGTACCCCATCAGACTTGCCGGCCCTTTTTACCTTTTTAGGAGCGGAACCGATCGAAGTTCCAGATTGGCTGACAATTGTGCCCCGTCCCACAGGAAGAACAGGCCTTTTCACTCAGCGTTCTCAACCACCCCGCCAGCAACGCTCCAGAAGAAGATCCCGGGCGCCATCTAACGAAGGGTCACGTGAGTCCTAAGTTTAACGACTGCACACAGGAATAGGGTACTGCCCGAGCATAGCATGCCTTTGACACTATTAGAATGACTCGCCAATGGTCAGATCCCCCCTTTTGTGTATGATAACTGGATACTCTTACCCCCAATGACTCTTAAGTAATTAGAAATGTCAGGCCCGAATACAGGAAACTTCTGCCCCCCTACACGCACTCACTTTGCAGAGAGGAGTAGGAACACAGCACAGCTATACATGGTCGGACCACATTCCCCACTACCCTGGAAAGAACCGGAGGGAGGAGCTCATGGTAGATTTCTGGGAACTATCCTGATCATATTTGCATGAGCCGTAAGGGGTTTTCCTCCTTGCCTTGGATCCTAACCCCATGTTTACACCTGTACACCTGCAATACATAGAGCAATGGATGCATCCGCAAGCGAGAAGATCACATTGCATCAGGAAATTGCAAAAGCAGCTGCAGACTGGTCGAATTCTGACAGAGTACTGTACTCCGCAACAGATGTGATAAGATGCGAGCGAGAAGCTGTTCCTACATGCAGGACTTAATGAAGGGGGGGGAGAGGCAAGGGGAGGGGGGATCTGGTGAAACTTTGGGTCCTTAACAAATGGCTGAGATTGCGTCCTCCATCCCTCTGAGACGGTCTCATTTACCTGATGTTCTAGTGTCTAACAGGGGTAGGGGGAGAATGTGAGGAGAATTGATCATTATGAATACTTCTCACAAGGAGAAATAATCTTAAGCAATACACATCGGGGATGGGAAGAGAAGCAGTTTTGACCTGAGGTTGTTTTTATGTGTTTTCTTTGGTTTTCTTTTTTGTTATAATCAAGGCTGCTCTCAGGCTTCCGTACTTAGGCCAAAAAAGGGACCCTATCCTGTGTTTGGGTAAGTTTACCCTCTGTTTAAAAGGATATGCTCAACGTATTATTGCTTGAAATGCTTCCTTTTAATTATAAGGAAATTGATGTTTAATAGTTTGGCACATGCCATTTATTTGCGATCAGATATTAATGCCGTTTTCACTTACAATTATGACATTTATAGTCCCACAGAAGGGTGGGAGGGGGGAACCGGTGAGTGTCCTTCTGGTTATTGCTTTCCTCAACCCCAAGTAGGCCAGCGCTCAATAACAGTTTAATACTGGTGAGCGTCATAGCACCATAGTGCTACTGATTTAGACCACTCTCTATAGAGTTTACAAGTGCGTTTCCGCATTTTCAGACCTCTTATCTCTTCTATCGATCCTAAACTTCTTTAAATCTTGCTTCTCAGTCGACCACACTAAGTTCTCGACCTTAGATTTTTTTTCTCATAATTATTCCTCTTTATCTTTCCCTCTGATCTCTACTCCCTCCCCTCACCCCCCTCTCCTTCCCAATAGCCCCCCCTTCCTTCAGAACCTAACCCCTCTCTCCTACCTCGGGCACCATGGAGGCAGTAAACATCCTATCATTTAATGTAAAAGGCCTGAACATACCGGAGAAGAGAAGGATGCTTCTCCAAGACTTAAAACACCACAAAGCAGACCTAGTACTACTGCAGGAGACCCACTTTAAAAGCAGTAACCTTCCCATTTTAAAAAATAGACTCTTTCCAATAGCATACCATGCCACTAACAGCTCCTCCAAGACCCGCGGAGTATCTATACTTATTTCACACAAAATCCCCTGGAAATGTATAGATATTAGAGCGGACCCAGAGGGAAGATATATGTTCCTTAAAGGAGAGATTGGGGGAGTTCGGGTAACTCTCGCCAATATTTATGTTCCAAACTGTCATCAAGACCACTTTATCCACAAAATCATGGATATCCTCCTAGAATTCACAAGTGGCCACCTCATAGTAGGAGGCGATTTCAATGTCCCTCTATTCCCAACGGAGGATACTTCCTCTGGGAAATCATCGGTAACGCCGAAGTCTAGAAAACAAATCTCCAGGACACTTCACAGATCACAACTGATAGACGTGTGGAGGCTTTTACACCCGACTGAACGCGATTACACTTTCTATTCGGCCCCACACAAAAATTACTCAAGGATTGATTTCTTCCTAATCCCACATGCCCAATTACACGCCCTGCGAGACTCCAAAATAGGATCAATTACATGGTCTGATCACGCCCCGGTTATGCTAACATACGCCCTGACGGAGAACACCACTACCAGATCCAAAACGTGGCGACTAAATGAAAGTCTTCTTCAAGATGAAGAAGTGTTAAAAGATGTCACCATAGAACTTGATAATTATTTCAAAACCAATAATACCCCAGGCAGTGACCCCGGAATAGTCTGGGAAGCCCACAAGGCGGTAATCAGGGGGGTCCTAATCAAACACGGAGCACGCATTAAACGAGAGCGTTCACGACAGATTACTTCACTATTCCAGGATCTACATCTAGCAGAAGCAAGACATAAACACACCCAGACATCAGAGGGGGAGGCAGAACTACTACAATTACGAAATAAAATAACAAATCTAATGCAATTTAGGGCGAAGGCCTCGCTCCAAATCTGCCGTAGGATCACATACGAATCCGGGAACAAATGAGGCAAACTTCTCGCCAAGTCATTGAAAGAACAGACACTAGCGAACTACATCCCACGTATTGTATCACCATCAGGACAGAGAGTTTCTCACCCACAGAAAATAGCCTCGGTGTTCAGGGAATTTTATTCTTCACTCTATAACTTACAGACACCACCCACGACATGGCCACTAACAGACGACTATTTAAATAAATCTGGTATGCCCCAATTGTCGGCGGAATCCAGTGGGCTGTTGGATGAACACATAACGATAGAAGAAATACAGAAAGCAGTGGCTTCCTTAAAGTTGGGTAAGGCTCCGGGACCGGATGGCCTTACGGCCCAATACTACAAAACCCTGCTGCCGGCACTGGGAGACCACTTGCAAAACTTCTTCAGCTCACTGGGTTCTGGCTCACACATACCAAGGGACACGTTATTAGCTCATATCACAGTAATTCCTAAAGAGGGGAAAGACACGTCCGCTTGCGGGAACTACAGACCAATCTCACTACTGAACCTTGATCTCAAGATATTCACGAAAATATTGTCCATCAGAATCCAAACATATCTCCCTTCTTTGATTCATTTGGATCAAGTCGGGTTCGTACCTACAAGAGAGGCTAGAGACAATACAGTCAAAGTACTCAACATTCTACACTAGGGATGAGCTTCGAGTTCGAGTCGAACTCATGTTCTACTCGAACATTGGCTGTTCGCAAGTTCGCCGAACAGCGAACAATTTGGGGTGTTCGCGGCAAATTCGAATGCCGCGGAACACCCTTTAAAAGTCTATGGGAGAAATCAAAAGTGCTAATTTTAAAGGCTTATATGCAAGTTATTGTCATAAAAAGTGTTTGGGGACCCGGGTCCTGCCCCAGGGGACATGGATCAATGCAAAAAAAAGTTTTAAAAACGGACGTTTTTTCAGGAGCAGTGATTTTATTAATGCTTAAAGTCAAACAATAAAAGTGTAATATCCCTTTAAATTTCGTACCTGGGGGGTGTGTATAGTATGCCTGTAAAGGGGCGCATGTTTCCTGTGTTTAGAACAGTCTGACAGCAAAATGACATTTGGAAGGAAAAAACTCATTTAAAACTACCCGCGGCTATTGCATTGCCGACAATACACATAGAAGTTCATTGATAAAAACGGCATGGGAATTCCCCACAGGGGAACCCCGAACCAAAATAAAAAAAAAAAAAATGATGTGGGGGTCCCCCTAAATTCCATACAAGGCCCTTCAGGTCTGGTATGGATATTAAGGGGAACCCCAGCCAAAATTTAAAAAAAAAATTGACGTGGGGTTCCCCCTAAATTCCATACCAGACCCTTCAGGTCTGGTATGGATTTTAAGGGGAACCCCGCGCCAAAAAAAAAAAAAAAACGGCGTGGGGTCCCTCTAAAAATCCATACCAGACCCTTATCCGAGCACGCAACCTGGCAGGCCGCAGGAAAAGAGGGGGGACGAGAGTGCGGCCCCCCCCCCTCCTGAACCGTACCAGGCCACATGCCCTCAACATTGGGAGGGTGCTTTGGGGTAGCCCCCCAAAACACCTTGTCCCCATGTTGATGAGGACAAGGGCCTCATCCTCACAACCGTGGCCGGTGGTTGTGGGGGTCTGCGGGCGGGGGGCTTATCGGAATCTGGAAGCCCCCTTTAACAAGGGGACCCCCAGATCCCGCCCCCCCCCCTGTGTGAAATGGTAAGGGGGTACTTACCCCTACCATTTCACTAAAAAACTGTCAAAAATGTTAAAAATGACAAGAGACAGTTTTTGACAATTCCTTTATTTAAATGCTTCTTCTTTCTTCCTTCATCTTCTTCTTCTTCTGGTTTTTCTGGCTCTTCTGGTTCTTCCTCCGGCGTTCTCGTTCAGCATCTTCTCCGCGGCGTCTTCTATCTTCTTCTCCTCGGGCCGCTCCGCACCCATGGCATGAGGGGAGGCTCCCGCTCTTCTCTTCATCTTCTTCTCTTCTTCATCTTCTTCTTCATCTCTTCTTCCTTCTTCTCTTCTTCATGTCTTCTGCGGGCCGCTCCGCAGCCATGCTGGCATGGAGGGAGGCTCCCGCTGTGTGACGGCGTCTCTTCGTCTGACGGTTCTTAAATAACGGGGGGCGGGGCCACCCGGTGACCCCGCCCCCCTCTGACGCACGGTGACATGACGGGACTTCCCTGTGACGTCACGGGGAATGCCACAGGGAAGTCCCGTCATGTCACCGTGCGTCAGAGGGGGGCGGGGTCACCGGGTGGCCCCGCCCCCCGTTATTTAAGAACCGTCAGACGAAGAGACGCCGTCACACAGCGGGAGCCTCCCTCCATGCCAGCATGGCTGCGGAGCGGCCCGCAGAAGACATGAAGAAGAGAAGAAGGAAGAAGAGATGAAGAAGAAGATGAAGAAGAAGATGAAGAAGAGAAGAAGATGAAGAGAAGAGCGGGAGCCTCCCCTCATGCCATGGGTGCGGAGCGGCCCGAGGAGAAGAAGATAGAAGACGCCGCGGAGAAGATGCTGGACGAGAACGCCGGAGGAAGAACCAGAAGAGCCAGAAGAACCAGAAGAAGAAGAAGATGAAGGAAGAAAGAAGAAGCATTTAAATAAAGGAATTGTCAAAAACTGTCTCTTGTCATTTTTAACATTTTTGACAGTTTTTTAGTGAAATGGTAGGGGTAAGTACCCCCTTACCATTTCACACAGGGGGGGGGGGCCGGGATCTGGGGGTCCCCTTGTTAAAGGGGGCTTCCAGATTCCGATAAGCCCCCCGCCCGCAGACCCCCACAACCACCGGCCACGGTTGTGAGGATGAGGCCCTTGTCCTCATCAACATGGGGACAAGGTGTTTTGGGGGGCTACCCCAAAGCACCCTCCCAATGTTGAGGGCATGTGGCCTGGTACGGTTCAGGAGGGGGGGGGGGCCGCACTCTCGTCCCCCCCTCTTTTCCTGCGGCCTGCCAGGTTGCGTGCTCGGATAAGGGTCTGGTATGGATTTTTAGGGGGACCCCACGCCGTTTTTTTTTTTTTTTTTGGCGCGGGGTTCCCCTTAAAATCCATACCAGACCTGAAGGGTCTGGTATGGAATTTAGGGGGAACCCCACGTCAATTTTTTTTTTTAATTTTGGCTGGGGTTCCCCTTAATATCCATACCAGACCTGAAGGGCCTTGTATGGAATTTAGGGGGACCCCCACATCATTTTTTTTTTTTTTTATTTTGGTTCGGGGTTCCCCTGTGGGGAATTCCCATGCCGTTTTTATCAATGAACTTCTATGTGTATTGTCGGCAATGCAATAGCCGCGGTAGTTTTAAATGTGTTTTTTCCTTCAAAATGTCATTTTGCTGTCAGACTGTTCTAAACACGGGAAACATGCGCCCCTTTACAGGCATACTATAGACACCCCCCAGGTATGAAATTTAAAGGGATATTACACTTTTATTGTTTGACTTTAAGCATTATTAAAATCACTGCTCCTGAAAAAACGGCCGTTTTTAAAACTTTTTTTTGCATTGATTCATGTCCCCTGGGGCAGGACCCAGGTCCCCAAACACTTTTATTGACAATAACTTGCATATTAGCCTTTAAAATTAGCACTTTTGATTATTCATGTTCGTGTCCCATAGACTTTAACGGTGTTCGCGTGTTCGAACGAATTTTTTTCCTGTTCGCATGTTCTGGTGCGAACCAAACAGGGGGGTGTTCGGCTCATCCCTATTCTACACGTAGTGAATCAGAATAGAACTCCCTGTGTATTCCTCAGCACGGACGCAGAGAAGGCCTTTGACAGGGTGGATTGGACCTTCATGGTGTCTGTTCTAAGGCATATCGGACTGGGCAACAGGATGATTAACTGGATCGGCTCGGTTTACTCGGATCCCACAGCTCGGGTCCGAGTGAATGGAGTCTTATCTGATCCCTTTGAGATCAGGAACGGAACCCGCCAGGGTTGTCCATTGTCCCCACTCCTCTTCGCCCTGTCGTTGGAACCCTTCCTGCGGACCGTGCGAGCAAACCTGGACGTGACCGGCGTGAAGATGGGAGAGACGCAACAAAAAATAGCTGCTTACGCAGATGACATGTTATTCACCCTAACTAACCCAATAGTATCGGTACCCAATTTAATGAAAGAATTCCAAATTTACGGTAAACTCTCCAATATGAAGATAAACTTTAACAAATCGGTAGCAATGGGAGTGGGCCTATCCTCAAGTACCATGACAACACTTAGAGACAATTTCAACTTTAAATGGACGAACACAGCCATTAAATATTTGGGCACGTACATCCCCCTAAATTGTCACAGCTGTTTGCCTTGAACTTCCCCCCATTATTATCCACAGTCAGGACCCTGCTTACAACATGGAGCAAGGGGTTACATTCGTGGTTTGGGAGATGTAACATTCTAAAGATGTGCATCTTACCAAAGTTTTTGTATCTATTACAAGCCCTACCAATACATATACCTTCCCACTTCTTTAACCAAACTAGTGCCCTGTTTTCAAATTTTATTTGGGCAAACAAAAGACCCAGACTTAACAAACGATTGATCACATTACCCAAGACATTCGGAGGCCTGGCGGTTCCGAACCTCCGTAAATACCAACAGGCGACCCATTTGACCAGACTGATAGATTGGATTCGGCACCAATCTACTAAATTATGGACCCAAATGGAGCAGACACAAAGTGAAATACCTTTAAATAGATTACCCTGGTGCCATAACTCTCTACCACGCACGATCAAGAGTCACCCTCTCATTGGAGTAACATCCAAAATATGTGCATCTCTTTTTACAAGTGCTAACCTGACTTCTCCCAACTCCCCACTGCGTCCGATCTTGGGAACACCAGATTTCACTCCAGGACACACAGACCCAATGTTCAGATCTTTAAGTAACAGGGGATGCTTTCAGTCTTCCCACTTTGCGGTGAATGGAAGGTGGCCTACGGTGGAGGAGCTCATGAATCCAGAGGGGAGGTTTGGTTTGGACTTTTTGAGAGCCCTTCAACTCAAACACTACCTCAAGACGCTACCCCCTTCCGAGGGGCCTGCGCTGACCCTGACAACCTTTGAAGCTTTGTGCTCGGAGGAGGGGATACTTCCTCACACACTGTCGACCACCTACCAGCTGCTGATCGCTCCACCAGAAAATTATGAGCTACCCGCGTTGGGGACATGGGAAAGGGACTTACAATGTACATTCTCATCTCGTCAAAAGAAAAACATTGTCCTTTTTACGTTTAAATCCTCAATATGTACAAAAATGCAGGAAACGAACTTCAAAATACTCACCAGATGGTACAATACACCCACAAAACTGCAGAAATTTTACCCGTCCTCCCCTGGGTTGTGTTGGAGATGTCAGAGGGACCGGGGAACGATCTTACACATTTTCTGGAGCTGTCCTTTATTAGATAAATACTGGAAGAGTATACAGCAGCGCCCTATGCCTTTGGAGCCGGGTATCTACCTATTACATGCGACAGATATGACAAGCAAAAAATATAAAAAATCCCTGATCAAACATTTATTAGACGCAGCGAAATCATGTATTCCATTACTATGGAATTCCATCAAACCCCCAACCACAGGGATGTGGGTTAGGAAAGTCGAGGAAATTAGGAACATGGAGGATCTCATCCTCACGGCACGACATAAAAATGAGATATACACTAAAACTTGGTCCCTCTGGCTGACCTTTATATTCTCAAGGGAAGGACAGAGTCTTCTTGTGGAAAACTGAATTACTGTACTAGCCACCCGGAGGAGTTGATCCCGCGTCGGGGGTTGTGACCGCCTACATGTATGCTCCTGTCTAACCCCCCCCCCCTCCCTTCCTTCCCCCATCCAACCCCCTACTGTTTCCTCTTTCTAAGCTCTCCTTTACTACTTTTCTTATTCTCTCTCATAAAAGAAAATTAGGCGGGAAGAGGGAGTAACCCAGACAAATCTAAAAAGGGCAGCGATTCTGAGCAATACAATAAACTCAATTGCTAGTAGGTTGCTGTTAACACTTCAAATGTGAATACTACTGTGATATACGAGAGGCTGCGCCCTCAACTTTTGCATTTATACTTGTTGTGAAATTGGGGAATTACCCTTTCTCTTGCTGAAATAAAACCTTTATTTGAAAAAAAGAAAAGTCCGCCGGACAAAGTCTGCCGTAAAGTCTGTTCATGTGTACGCGGCATAAGATTTACTTTGAGTTCAACTTTTGTTTCATAGAATTTAACGAATTACTGAATCATGTTGAAATCATTCGTTATATTCGTTATAATTACTTTCGCATTAGTTGAAATTCGTTATTTTTTTATTCGGACATTCGGATGCATCCGAATGTCCGAAAGATGCAAAATTCGTCCGAAATTTCAATTCGTTACAAAACAAATTGCACATGTCTATACAGCACAGGGACACATAATGTTATTTAACAGAGGGGATGGCATGCTTATACTATAGATATGATTAGGGCTTTTTTTCAGCGGGAACGCGGGGGAACGCAGTTCCGGCACCTCCAGCACTAAATGTATTCTATGGCAAGGTGTGCTGGAGGGTCGATTGATGCTGACTGCTGGGGGATCTATTGTCACTGGGGATCTATTTTTTTTGTGGGGGTCTATTGTTGCTGGGGTGTTTTTTTTGTTGCGGGGGTTCCATTGTTTCTGGGGGGAGGTCTGGCGTTGTGTGTGGGGGGGTCTATTGTCACTGGGATCTATTTTTTTTGTGGGGGTCTATTGTTGCTGGGGTGGTATTTTGTTGCGGGGGTCCATTGTTGCTGGGGGGAGGTCTGTCGTTGTGTGTGGGGGGATCTATTGTTGCTGTGGTGGGGTCTGTTGCTGCTTGAGTGGGGTCTATCAAATTCCATACAACTTAGTAGCACAAAATGATACTTGGTTCTGTACTCTCTAAAAGGAGCGGTACTTGGAGGTGGGTAGGGGGTGGAGCCAAGAGACACTGCTCGAAGGTGGGTACAGGGGCAGAGACGAAGGGTGACTCATAAGGGGAGAGTTCCTGCACCTATTCTCTGAGAAAAAAGCCCTGGATATGATAGCATCAGGAGGGGAGGATCGTGGAGTGGACGGAGCTAACAGGCAGGGAGGGGAGGGGGGAGGAGGACGGGGGAGAGCAAAGAGGAGAGCTGCGGATGACGCAGCTGACGTAAACTGACCACGGTGTCAGGGTTCAGCAGCCATGATAAACTGTGGTCAGTTTACAGAGGGGAGGGCAGAACCAGGCAGGATCAGACACAAATGACACAACACAAGCACTGTGCTGTTATTCATGCTTTAAGGGAACAGGATCTATTTTTTTTTTTGTTAGGGTTACAAACACTTTAAATGTTTTAGCTGATTTAAATATAATAACAAATTGAAACTAAACTCCAGCTCACACTTTATAATCCGTTACAGCAAAGAGTTTTTTTCCTATTGGGTTAAACATTTTGCATTAATAAAGAAAAGCTGATCATTTTAATCACCCCTGCCAGTGTTAAGTGGTTTGTCCCATCCATGTTAACTGATTAATTCTGTTGGAGAACTTGTGCTTTTGAAAAACAACAGACTTGCTGGCTAAAACACCAGATGAAAATGAAGGAAAGAAAGCCTAAAAAAGAAAACTAATGCAGCCACCACATCTAATGCCCCGTACACACGGTCGGACTTTGTTCGGACATTCCGACAACAAAATCCTAGGATTTTTTCCGACGGATGTTGGCTCAAACTTGTCTTGCATACACACGGTCACACAAAGTTGTCGGAAAATCCGATCGTTCTAAACGCAGTGACGTAAAACACGTACGTCGGGACTATAAACGGGGCAGTGGCCAATAGCTTTCATCTCTTTATTTATTCTGAGCATGCGTGGCACTTTGTCCGTCGGATTTGTGTACACACGATCGGAATTTCCGACAACGGATTTTGTTGTCGGAAAATTTTATATCCTGCTCTCAAACTTTGTGTGTCGGAAAATCCGATGGAAAATGTCCGATGGAGCCCACACACGGTCGGAATTTCCGACAACACGCTCCAATCGGACATTGTCCATCGGAAAATCCGACCGTGTGTACGGGGCATAAGAATTGGTAAGCTGCAATATAATAAATGTTTGCTTTTATTTTTAATATTGCTTTAAACCTTTACACACAAGGTAGCCACCGCTACATGTTTTTATGGAAACACAATGTAAACATGGTAACATGGTTTTCACTATGGTCGCTCATTACAGAGACAAGGTTCTTTCATTTCTAATTAGAGCATTCAGAGATTCAGTTTAACAACTTTTAAATATAGTGTTAATGAACAGAAAGATGCAAGAAAATATTTCCATAAAAGATATTACAAAACAGAAATAAACAACAGTAAAATAAATGTGATTAAAAATGAAAAATACATAAATTAGGTTTGCATGAAACAACACCAGTTGATTAGTACCACGCTGCAAATCTTCCACAAAGCATGTCAACAATTTAACATCTCTTCCCTACCAGGCCCGCTAACTCCGGTTGAGCAAAACCCAGACTTTGCTCCGGGTATGGACAATACCTACCTTATAAACCTAATGCCGCGTACACACGATCGGAAATTCCGCCAGCAAAACTCCAATGAGAGCTTTTTGTCAGAAAATGCGACCGTGCGTATGCTCCATCTGACTTTTGCTGGCGGAATTCCAGCCAGCAAAAGATTGAGAGCATGTTCTCTATTTTTCGTTCGGGAAAAGTTCCTATCCGAAAATGCGATCGTCTGTACAAATTCCAACGTGCAAAATTCCTACGCATGCTCGGAAACAATTCGACGCATGCTTGGAAACATAGAACTTCATTTTCTCGGCTTGTCGTAGTGTTGTACGTCACCGCGTTCTTGACGGTCGAAATTTCAGAGAACTTTTGTGTGACCGTGTGTATGCAAGGCAAGCTTGAGCGGAATTCCGTCGGAAAAACCATCCAAGTTTTTTCCAACGGAAAATCCGCTCGTGTGTATGGGGCATAAGGCCCCAATCTGATTTGAGAGCTGGCAACTTCTTTTCTGGAGCCCCGGAATCGCCCAGCTTTCTCCAGACGCCAATCTCACTTCCAAATGCTCTGCACCTCCACAGAACCTCAAAGACATCTAATTTCCAACATCTACGCCCTCCTCTTTGCTGAGCACAGTTCTAAGTCGAACATAGCAAGTTCGCAATGGGAAAGAGACCTCTCAATCGACATCTCTGAGGAAGAATGGGAAAAAAATATTCTCCTATATCCACAAGGGTTCGATTAATGTCTCGGCTCAGGAAAATGGCTTTAAAGTATTCTCCAGGTGGTACAAAACCCCCTCAAACTCCACAAGCTTAACCCCGTTGTTGGGGATGCCAGGACAAAGAAGGCCCACTCATTCACATTTGGTGGGAATGTCCTGTGATCCAAAAATTTTGGACAGATATTCACCGCCTCACGACCCAAATCACTACACTCCACATAGATTTCTCACCAGCCCAATAACTCTTGCATCACTCCTCCATATCTAAGAAAAAATACCACCGCTCTCTGACCCAACACCTAATAAATGCTGCAAAAATGTGTATTCCATTACATTGGAAATCTCCCCAACCGCCCACCATAGCGGAATGGATTAAACGAGTGAACAGGATAGCTGGAATGGAAGACCTAGTGCCTCAAGCTCACGACACTTCCACTACATATCGGAAAACATGGGCCTGCTGGCAACACTTCCAAACTACAAAGGAATATACCACATTTTTAAATTAATACATTTGTATGATACACGCTGAGAGGGTGATGGAAAAGTAATGACACCCCCACACATACCTTCACGTTCCCACTCCCCTGTGCCCACCCCGCTAATTACATCCCATTACTCTATTCTACTTTGCCTTTGGAGCTCTCAGGATACTTCCCACCAGGGCCGGACTTACCATTGGGCTTGACTGGGCTCAAGCCCATGGGCCCCGCCCAATAGGGGGCCCCGCGTTCCCCAGAAGAGTGTACTCGGCTATACTCGGCTAGTTCCGCTCACAGTCACGCCCAGTCCCGCTCTATGATGGACATAACACAGGGACTGGGCGTGACTGTGAGCGGATGCTAGCCGAGTACACTCGGCTATGTATGTATATCGGCGGCACTCGGCTCTGCTCACAGTCACGCCCAGTCCCGCCATTTGGACCTGTGTTATGAGAGGAGCCGAGAAAAGCCGACAGGAGCCAAGATAAACAGGACCGGCTCTGTGTATTTTGGCGGCACTATATTTAACCACTTGCCGACCGCCTAACGCAGATATACTGCGGCAGAATGGCACGGGCAGGCAGAATCACGTTCCCATACGTGATCTGCCTCCCGCGGGCGGGGGGTCCGATCGGACCCCCCCTGGTGCCAGCGGCGGTCGGCATTTCACTGGGAGCGTTGGGAGGCGAGGGGGAGACCATCCGATCGTGGCCCCCCCCTCGCGATCGCTCCCAGCCAACGGGAATCCTCCTCTGCCTGTGTGTAGTTTCACACAGGCAGAGGATGTGATGTCATCTCTCCTCGGCTTGGCAGTTTCCGTTCCAGCGCCGAGGAGAGAAGACATGTAAGTGCACCAACACTACACACACAGTAGAACATGCCAGGCACATAAAACACCCCCGACCCCCCCCCCCGATCGCCCCCCGACCCCCCCCCAATCACCCCCCCCCCCTGTCACAAACTGACACCAAGCAGTATTTATTTATTTTTTTCTGATTACTGATTGGTGTCAGTTTGTGACAGTTACAGTGTTAGGGCACTGAGTGTTACCCCCCTTTAGGTCTAGGGTACCCCCCTAACCCCCCCTAATAAAGTTTTAAGCCCTTGATCACCCCCTGTCACCAGTGTCACTAAACGATCATTTTTCTGATCGCTGTATTAGTGTCGCTGGTGACGCTAGTTAGGGAGGTAAATATTTAGGTTCGCCGTCAGCGTTTTATAGTGTCAGGGACCCCCATATACTACCTAATAAATGTTTTAACCCCTTGATGGCCCCCTAGTTAACCCTTTCACCACTGATCACCGTATAAGTGTTACGGGTGACGCTGGTTAGTTCGTTTATTTTTTATAGTGTCAGGGCACCCGCCGTTTATTACCGAATAAAGGTTTAGCCCCCTGATCGCCCGGCGGTGATATGCGTCGCCCCAGGCAGCGTCAGATTAGCGCCAGTACCGCTAACACCCACGCACGCAGCATACGCCTCCCTTAGTGGTATAGTATCTGAACGGATCAATATCTGATCCGATCAGATCTATACTAGTGTCCCCAGCAGTTTAGGGTTCCCAAAAACGCAGTGTTAGCGGGATCAGCCCAGATACCTGCTAGCACCTGCGTTTTTCCCCTCCGCCCGGCCCGGCCCAGCCCACCCAAGTGCAGTATCGATCGATCACTGTCACTTACAAAACACTAAACGCATAACTGCAGCGTTCGCAGAGTCAGGCCTGATCCCTGCGATCGCTAACAGTTTTCTTGGTAGCGTTTTGGTGAACTGGCAAGCACCAGCCCCAAGCAGCGTCAGGTTAGCACCAGTACCGCTAACACCCACGCACGCAGCATACACCTCCCTTAGTGGTATAGTATCTGAACGGATCAATATCTGATCCGATCAGATCTATACTAGCGTCCCCAGCAGTTTAGGGT
The DNA here is from genome assembly GCA_037952835.1 of Lithobates septentrionalis. Classification (NCBI taxonomy): domain Eukaryota; kingdom Metazoa; phylum Chordata; class Amphibia; order Anura; family Ranidae; genus Lithobates; species Lithobates septentrionalis. The sequence goes on along the minus strand of JBBDGP010003086.1, from coordinate 1,418,118 downwards.
TCCCAAACACGCAGTGTTAGCGGGATCAGCCCAGATACCTGTTAGCACCTGCGTTTTGTCCCTCCGCCCGGTCCAGCCCACCCAAGTGCAGTATCAATCGATCACTGACACTTATAAAACACTAAACGCATAACTGCAGCGTTCGCAGAGTCAGGCCTGATCCCTGCGATCGCTAACAGTTTTTTTGGTAGCGTTTTGGTGAACTGGCAAGCACCAGCCCCAGGCAGCGTCAGATTAGCGCCAGTACCGCTAACACCCACGCACGCAGCATACGCCTCCCTTAGTGGTATAGTATCTGAACGGATCAATATCTGATCCGATCAGATCTATACTAGCGTCCCCAGCAGTTTAGGGTTCCCACAAACGCAGTGTTAGCGGGATCAGCCCAGATACCTGCTAGCACCTGCGTTTTGCCCCTCCGCCCGGCCCAGCCCAGCCCACCCAAGTGCAGTATCGATCGATCACTGACACTTACAAAACACTACACGCATAACTGCAGCGTTCGCAGAGTCAGGCCTGATCCCTGCGATCGCTAACAGTTTTTTTTGTAGCGTTTTGGTGAACTGGCAAGCACCAGCGGCCTAGTACACCCCGGTCGTAGTCAAACCAGCACTGCAGTAACACTTGGTGATGTGGCAAGTCCCATAAGTGCAGTTCAAGCTGGTGAGGTGGCAAGCACAAGTAGTGTCCCGCTGCCACCAAAAAGACAAACACAGGCCCGTCGTGCCCATAGTGCCCTTCCTGCTGCATTCGCCAATCCTAATTGGGAACCCACCGCTTCTGCAGTGTCCGTACTTCCCCCATTCACATCCCCAACCAAATGCAGTCGACTGCATGAGAGGCATTTTCTTTATGTCCTCCCGAGTACCCCTACCCAACGAACCCCCCCAAAAAAGATGTCGTGTCTGCAGCAAGCGCGGATATAGGCGTGACACCCGCTATTATTGTCCCTCCTGTCCTGACAATCCTGGTCTTTGCATTGGTGAATGTTTTGAACGCTACCATTCACTAGTTGAGTATTAGCGTAGGGTACAGCATTGCACAGACTAGGCACACTTTCACAGGGTCTCCCAAGATGCCATCGCATTTTGAGAGACCCGAACCTGGAACCGGTTACAGTTATAAAAGTTAGTTACAAAAAAAAGTGTAAAAAAAAAAAACACATACAAAAATATAAAATAAAAAAAAATAGTTGTCGTTTTATTGTTCTCTCTCTCTCTATTCTCTCTATTGTTCTGCTCTTTTTTACTGTATTCTATTCTGCAATGTTTTATTGTTATTATGTTTTATCATGTTTGCTTTTCAGGCATGCAATTTTTTATACTTTACCGTTTACTGTGCTTTATTGTTAACCATTTTTTTGTCTTCAGGTACGCCATTCACGACTTTGAGTGGTTATACCAGAATGATGCCTGCAGGTTTAGGTATCATCTTGGTATCATTCTTTTCAGCCAGCGGTCGGCTTTCATGTAAAAGCAATCCTAGCGGCTAATTAGCCTCTAGACTGCTTTTACAAGCAGTGGGAGGGAATGCCCCCCCCCAACGTCTTCCGTGTTTTTCTCTGGCTCTCCTGTCTCAACAGGGAACCTGAAAATGCAGCCGGTGATTCAGCCAGCTGACCATAGAGCTGATCAGAGACCAGAGTGGCTCCAAACATCTCTATGGCCTAAGAAACCGGAAGCTACGAGCATTTTATGACTTAGATTTTGCCGGATGTAAACAGCGCCATTGGGAAATTGGGAAAGCATTTTATCACACCGATCTTGGTGTGGTCAGATGCTTTGAGGGCAGAGGAGAAATCTAGGGTCTAATAGACCCCAATTTTTTCAAAAAAGAGTACCTGTCACTACCTATTGCTATGATAGGGGATATTTACATTCCCTGAGATAACAATAAAAATGATTTAAAAAAAAAAAAATGAAAGGAACAGTTTAAAAATAAGATAAAAAATAATAATAATAAAGAAAAAAAAAAAAAAAAAGCACCCCTGTCCCCCCTGCTCTCGCGCTAAGGCGAACGCAAGCGTCGGTCTGGCGTCAAATGTAAACAGCAATTGCACCATGCATGTGAGGTATCACCGTGAATGTCAGATCGAGGGCAGTAATTTTAGCAGTAGACCTCCTCTGTAAATCTAAAGTGGTAACCTGTAAAGGCTTTTAAAGGCTTTTAAAAATGTATTTAGTTTGTCGCCACTGCACGTTTGTGCGCAATTTTAAAGCATGTCATGTTTGGTATCCATGTACTCGGCCTAAGATCATCTTTTTTATTTCATCAAACATTTGGGCAATATAGTGTGTTTTAGTGCATTAAAATTTAAAAAAGTGTGTTTTTTCCCCAAAAAATGCGTTTGAAAAATCGCTGCGCAAATACTGTGTGAAAAAAAAAAATGAAACACCCACCATTTTAATCTGTAGGGCATTTGCTTTAAAAAAATATATAATGTTTGGGGGTTCAAAGTAATTTTCTTGCAAAAAAAAATTATTTTTTTATGTAATCAAAAAGTGTCAGAAAGGGCTTTGTCTTCAAGTGGTTAGAAGAGTGGGTGATGTGTGACATAAGCTTCTAAATGTTGTGCATAAAATGCCAGGACAGTTCAAAACCCCCCCAAATGACCCCATTTTGGAAAGTAGACACCCCAAGCTATTTGCTGAGAGGCATGTCGAGTCCATGGAATATTTTATATTGTGACACAAGAGACAATTTATTATTTTTTTTATTTTTTTTTGCGCAAAGTTGTCACTAAATGATATATTGCTCAAACATGCCATGGGAATATGTGAAATTACACCCCAAAATACATTCTGTTGCTTCTCCTGAGTACGGGGATACCACATGTGTGAGACTTTTTGGGAGCCTAGCCGCGTACGGGCCCCCGAAAACCAAGCACCGCCTTCAGGCTTTCTAAGGCCGTAAATTTTTGATTTCACTCTTCACTGCCTATCACAGTTTCGGAGGCCATGGAATGCCCAGGTGGCAAAAAACCCCCCCAAATGACCCCATTTTGGAAAGTAGACACCCCAAGCTATTTGATGAGAGGTATAGTGAGTATTTTGCAGACCTCACCTTTTGTCACAAAGTTTTGAAAATTGAAAAAAGAAAAAAAAAAAATTTTTTCTCGTCTTTCTTTATTTTCAAAAACAAATGAGAGCTGCAAAATACTCACCATGCCTCTCAGCAAATAGCTTGGGGTGTCTACTTTCCAAAATGGGGTCATTTGGGGGGGGGTTGTGCCACCTGGGCATTCCATGGCCTCCGAAACTGTGATAGGCAGTGAAGAGTGAAATCAAAAATTTACACCCTTAGAAATCCTGAAGGCGGTGATTGGTTTTCGGGGCCCTGTACGTGGCTAGGCTCCCAAAAAGTCCCACACATGTGGTATCCCCGTACTCAGGAGAAGTAGCTAAATGTATTTTGGGGTGCAATTCCACATATGCCCATGGCCTGTGTGAGCAATATATCATTTAGTGACAACTTTGTGCAAAAAAAAAAAAAAAAAATTTGTCACTTTCCCGCAACTTGTGTCAAAATATAAAACATTCCATGGACTCAACATGCCTCAAAGCAAATAGCTTGGGGTGTCTACTTTCCAAAATGGGGTCATTTGGGGGGGTTTTATGCCATCTGGGCATTTTATGGCCTTCAAAATTGTGATAGGTAGTGAGGAGTAAAATCAAAAATGTACGCCCTTAGAAATCCTGAAGGCAGTGATTGGTTTTCGGGGCCCCGTACGCGGCTAGGCTCCCAAAAAGTCCCACACATGTGGTATCCCCATACTCAGGAGAAGCAGCTAAATGTATTTTGGGGTGCAATTCCACATATGCCCATGGCCTGTGTGAGCAATATATCATTTAGTGACAACTTTTTGTAATTTTTTTTTTTTTTTGTCATTATTCAATCACTTGGGACAAAAAAAATGAATATTTAATGGGCTCAACATGCCTCTCAGCAATTTCCTTGGGGTGTCTACTTTCCAAAATGGGGTCATTTGTGGGGGTTTTGTACTGCCCTGCCATTTTAGCACCTCAAGAAACGACATAGGCAGTCATAAACTAAAAGCTGTGTAAATTACAGAAAATGTACCCTAGTTTGTAGGCGCTATAACTTTTGCGCAAACCAATAAATATACACTTATTGACATTTTTTTTTTACCAAAGACATGTGGCCAAATACATTTTGGCCTAAATGTATGACTAAAATTTAGTTTATTGGATTTTTTTTAGAACAAAAAGTAGAAAATATCATTTTTTTTCAAAATTTTCGGTCTTTTTCCGTGTATAGCGCAAAAAATAAAAACGGCAGAGGTGATCAAATACCATCAAAAGAAAGCTCTATTTGTGGGAAGAAAAGGACGCAAATTTCGTTTGGGTACAGCATTGCATGACCGCGCAATTAGCAGTTAAAGCGACGCAGTGCCGAATTGTAAAAAGTGCTCTGGTCAGGAAGGGGGTAAAACCTTCCGGGGCTGAAGTGGTTAAACTGCAGTGACACTGACAAGTCACTGCAGTTTAACTGCAGCCTGGGCAAGACTGCAAATGGCACGGACAAGGCTGCAGATGGACACTGATAAGGCTGCAGATGGACGCTGCAAGGCTGCAAATGACACTGACAAGGCTGCAAGGCTGCAAATGACACTGATAAGGCTGCAATGTCACTGGACAAGGCTGCAAATGACACTGACAAGGCTGCAAATGACAATGGACAAGCATGCAGATGGACGCTCTGCAAGGCTGCATTGATGAGCATTTAAATGTAAGTTTTTTTTCTTTAAACAGTTTTTTTCCTTAAAATTCCTTAAACTCTTATCTTGAGGTTTGCTGATTGGTTATTGGTAGTGCCTCGTTTACTGCCGTTGAGAAAACCTGTCTGCATTAGACAGTGATGTAATGGCGGACAAACTGTATCAGAGTGGCGCGCTTAAAAGAAAACTAAAGGTTTAAAGTAATGTATAGAAGGGTAAGGCCTGAAAGTGACTCAAGCCCAGGGGCCACCACCACCCTAAGTCCTGCCCTGCTTCCCACAATTCATGCATGCCATGAGACAGACACCTTTGACGTCTCCTAAATCAATAAGTCAAAGATATAGATCACTTTCAGAGGTACATCCTAAGCACCCACTTCCCCTCCAACTCCCCTAGTGAGAGAAAGCAGACAGTTGGAAGAACATGCTTCCACACCTTGCCTAGGAGGCATCCTTTCTATCTCCCCCCTAGGTAGCTCACACCTCTCCCCGGGGATTTCGGTCCCCCTTCAGCTGTTACGCAGGATTGTGAGAGGTCCAATGACCACAATCCTGCTGGCCTTGAACACACAGGTAAAAAAAAAAAACAGACTCAATACCTGAACACCTTATCTTGTAATGGAAGTTCAAAAAAGCAAGTTGCAATTTTTCTTAATTCTCTGCACCATGTACGGGATAAGTTTGAGTAGACCATTCTTGAATGTATATTTTCTTGGCTTACGTTGAGGCTACTGGTTTAGCTATAACTAACTGTTATAGAATTTACTCTTAAAACTGATCATATGTTATGTTGATGTTTCTGTATATCTGTTTTTGACAATCAATACATTTCTTTTGGAACAAAAAAAAAATTAGGTTTGCATGGTCTATGGTTCCACAAAGAAACAAAGTCGCTAGCAAAAGTCCATACACAATCTGTTCCTCAAAAGCGTGTCCCAGATCTGATAATACCCAAAAAAGGGTCAGAGGAGTGTGATGTAGTTTTTATTTTAATTCTCATAGACACTTCAGCTCTGGAAGATTTACCCCTCTTCATCATCAGGCCATTTTTTTGCGATACTGCACTGCGTTATTTTAACTGACAATTGGGCTGTCGTGGCAACGCCGTACCCAAATAAAATGTATGTCTTTTTCCCACAAACGGAGCTTTCTTTTGGCGGTCTTTGATCGCCTCTGCGTTTTTGTTTTTTTGCGGTATAAAGAAAAAAAGACCGACAATTTTCAGGAAAAAAAACAATATTTTTTACTTTCTGCTATGAAAAATGTAAAAAATCGAATTTCTTCATAAATTTTTATCAATTTAGGCCAATATGTATTCTGATTGTTTAAAAAAATATCCCAATAAGCGTATATTGATTGCGCAAAAGTTATAGCGTCTACAAACTATGGGGTATATTTATGGAATTTTGATTTATTTATTTCTTTTATTACTAGTAATGGTGGCAATCAGTGACTTATAGCGGGACTGCGATATTGCAGCGGAAAATCTGACACTAACTCAGACTTTTGACACTTTTTGGGGACCAGTGATACCAATATTTCTCCTATTTAATTTGTTTATAAACGACCTGGAGGATGGGATAAACAGTTCAATCTCTGTATTTGCAGACGATACTAAGCTAAGCAGGGCAATAACTTCTCCGCAGGATGTGGAAACCTTGCAAGAAGACCTGAACAAATTAATGGGGTGGGCAACTACATGGCAAATGAGGTTCAATGTAGAAAAATGTAAAATAATGCATTTGGGTGGCAAAAATATGAATGCAATCTATACACTGGGGGGAGAACCTCTGGGGGAATCTAGGATGGAAAAGGACCTGGGGGTCCTAGTAGATGATAGGCTCAGCAATGGCATGCAATGCCAAGCTGCTGCTAATAAAGTAAACAGAATATTGGCATGCATTAAAAGGGGGATCAACTCCAGAGATAAAACGATAATTCTCCCGCTCTACAAGACTCTGGTCCGGCCGCACCTGGAGTATGCTGTCCAGTTCTGGGCACCAGTCTTCAGGAACGATGTACTGGAAATGGAGCGAGTACAAAGAAGGGCAACAAAGCTAATAAAGGGTCTGGAGGATCTTAGTTATGAAGAAAGGTTGCGAGCGCTGAACTTATTCTCTCTGGAGAAGAGATGCTTGAGAGGAGATATGATTTCAATATACAAATACTGTACTGGTGACCCCACAATAGGGATAAAACTTTTTCGCAGAAGAGAGTTTAATAAGACTCGTGGCCACTCATTACAATTAGAAGAAAAGAGGTTTAACCTTAAACTACGTAGAGGGTTCTTTACTGTAAGAGCGGCAAGGATGTGGAATTCCCTTCCACAGGCGGTGGTCTCAGCGGGTAGCATTGATAGCTTCAAGAAACTATTAGATAATCACCTGTATGACCGCAACATACAGGGATATATAATGTAATACTGACACATAATCACACACATAGGTTGGACTTGATGGACTTGTGTCTTTTTTCAACCTCACCTACTATGTAACTATGTAATACAGTGATCAGTGCTAAAAAAGATGCACTGTCACTGTACTAATGACACTGACTGGGAAGGGGTTAACATCAGGGGCGATCAAAGGGTTAACTGTGTGCCTAATGGGTAAAAGCCTTGTGAGCTGCCACACTAAGCCTAAATTAACCTAAAATAAACACAGAAGCTATAACTATAATCAGCTGTCCGCACTTCCCACACTTCCCCAGATGGTGATAATGCAATCTATATAACACACTGTGCAGCTAAATATATGAATCCAGTAAACACTATATATAGCATAAATGTCTAAAGCATATCAACATATAAACACTATAAATAAAGTGCTCGTGCTCCATGATATTGTGCTCGGTCCTCAATAACAACAGTCCATATATATGAAAATAAAGTGCTCGTACTCCGTGACTTTCAATAAATCATTGATTGAGTGTTTAAACTAAACAGCAAAAGTCCATATTAACATCAACCATGTGATAATTGTGTCTTCATGCGTTGTGCACACACAACCCCCACTGGGTGTACCCTCACCTTAGGGGCTTAAAAAATAAGCCTGTAATTCATAGCAATAATCTGCAGAGATCCTCCTTTGCTTCCTTTATTCTATGCAGGTGTATGGAACCCAGGCCACCTGCTGCTTCCGATAATAACCAAGCCCAGAGGTCACTATTTTATCCTGGTATGTTCAGAGACTCTCCTCATATACATCACATGCGGGAAATGACAGAGGCATGCAATAGCGTGATAATGTTTAAAAATGTGTAATTGCAAACAGAACTCCACATATACATAGTTGCCAACAGTCCAGATTTTCCCGGGACAATCCCGATTTTGGGACCCTTGTCCCGATCGGAGGCCGTCCCGATTCGGGATTTTGCCTTTTGTCCATGGAAAAACGGGAATGTTTGGCTCTGCAGCAGTTCTGGCTCCTGGCTCCAAGAAAATGGCCGCCGCAACAGCTTTCCCCTTGTGTTCAGCTACATCTCCTCTCGTTCCTCGTGTTCAGTGGAGAGGGGAGGGGCCGATCCGTGCAGCCAATGAATCAGCTTCTCTCTTCACAATTCTCCAGCTGGGGTTAGCTGCATGGACCGGCCCCTCCCCTCTCCATTGAACACGAGGAATGAGAGGTGATGTAGCTAGACTGCAGCCAACACTCCGTCTGCAGCCAACACTCCGCTGGGGGCACTTATTTAGGAGGCACTCCGCTGGGGGCACTGATTTAAGTGGCACTCCACTGGGGGCACTGATTTAAGAGGCACTCTGCTGGGGGCACTGATTTAAGAGGCATTCCGCTGGGGACACCTGATGTAAGAGGCACTCTGCTGGGGACACTGACCGCTGGGGACATCTGATGTAAGAGGCACTCCACTGGGGACACCTGATGTAAGAGGCACTCCGCTGGGGACACCTGATGTAAGAGGCACTCTGCTGGGGACACCTGATGTAAGAGGCACTCTGCTGGGGACACCTGATGTAAGAGGTACTGTACTGGGGACACCTGATGTAAGAGGCACTGTTGCTTGGTGACACAGATCGCTATGTAAGGAGGGCTCCACTGCTGCCAGCTGCTGGGGACACTGAAGTAAGGAGGGCTCTGTTGCTGGGGGACACAGATCTCTATGGAAGGCTCTGCTGCTGGGGGACACCAGATGTAAAGGAGGGCTCCGCTGCCAGGGAAACCAGATGTAAAGGAGAGCTCCGCTGCTGGGGGACACCAGATATAAAGGAGGTCTCCGCTGCTGGGGGACACCAGATGTAAAGGAGGGCTCGCTGCCAGGGACACAGATCTGTAAGGAGGGCCTCTGCTTCTGGGGGCACCTGATGTAAGGACAGACCCTGTTGAGGAACCTGATGTAAGGATGGACTCTGCTGGGGGCACCTGATGTAAGGACAGACTCTGCTGGGGGCACCTGATGCAAGGACGGACTCTGCTGGGGGCACCTAATGGCATCTGGTGGCAGGAGACGTGGCAGGTGACACGCTCAGGGGTCCCACTTATTCTGGATTATGGTGAGTTGAATGATTTCATTCTATATTACAATGTAATAATAGTAATAATGCACTTCAATTTACCTGGATAAAAAGGAAAAAAGAAAGAAAACCTGCGCTACCAAGCAAAAATTAGTGTGACTGCAGCTGCAACAAAAACCACAAATATCAATGAGGTGAAAAATTTATATAAAAAGAAAAAAAATTTGTGCACTTGCATTAGATACTTAAATCTATATTCCTGTGTGATTGTCATAAACAGATGAATAAATGAATAAATACCATCAAAGTTAATTTTAAGTGTAAGTGAATAAAAAGTCGCTATGCGACCCAGCAAATAGCGACATGTAAATCAAATACTAATATTAACCATTCCATACAGATAAATATAGAAAACTTGTGTGCAAAAAACAAGGTTATTCCACCCAAGTGCAAAGTCATAAGTGAAAGAGTTCAAAATTGCGTCATGAGTCGCAAAAAAAACGCATATCCAAAGTTCAAAAGTTGCATTCCTTAGTGTGTATAAAGGAATAAGGGGACGTGAAGGGACCTCCAACCACCAGTGGATCCAAAGGTTGATAACAGATGTATCCTTACCAGACGCATTGGACCTCCTTTATAGCAAGGTCTTAGAAGCATACAGATTTAGCCCTCTGCAGGGACAGGAGATGACAGCTCACCACACAACCGGAGATGATTCGGACACTTCCGCGTTGATGTAAATACTCCCTCGTTTTAAACTCATGGATAAAGAAGGGGAGAAAAAGAAACTCCAATAGTGTAGTAGATAAAAAAACAGAATTTTATTGGCTCAGACAACTAGGCATCATACAAAAACATCCAAAATATAAAAGCCGGCAAAATATAAAAACAGCAGAGACGCCCGTGCTAAATTACATGGGGCTCTATGGCGATCTGGCATACACTGCGTAGCCACGCCCTACATGTTTCGTGATAGGTTACGTCTTCAAAAGGGCGCCTGAACCGCCCAAGGATGGTGCCCATATATGAGCGCCACTGCAGACAACCCCATCAACGTCACGCACGTGAGCAAGAGGGAAGGGGAGGCACCTACACCAATGCGGAAGAGACGCCTGGTAATTTGGCGCCAACCAAATTCCAATGCTGCTTGTAGCTGGATAATCTCCAGCACAACTGCGCCACAAGATGTGATGCTGCATGTCCGGGTTAGGGGCGTGATGTCGACGCGCAGTGCGCGCACACCCACCCCCCCGCATGAAGAGGCGGTGGGAGGGAGTAATAGCAGTGCACGTCACAGCTTCCGAATCAGAAAGACACCCAACGGAGGCACAACACAGCCCAACCCCAAACCACCAAAAACACATAAAACCTAAATAATGTAAATGGACTGGAAAAATCATGAAAAAAGTCATGTCAGACAAATTACCAAATGATATAATGGACCCAATTATTGAGCAGAAAAAAATACATGGAATAAACAACAGACAGTATGTGGGCAGAAACATGGTACCATAATAAATATCCCTAGACACGTTTCCATCCCTAATTGATACTGACGAGAAAAGGGGGTTTGTGGGACTTTATATGAGGCAATGACGTAGTCAGGAAAGGTTAGGTTGTAAGCACTTATGAGACAGAAACCGATATGAATGAATGTGCATTTTGTAGGATACAAACAAATGGCAACCACCCAACCTATGACGAGCCTTTGCAGCAAGGAGCACATGGAAGGGCAACGCATATCAAAAACAAACAAAACTTCCCAGCTCACTTTCCAGGTGACCCCTGATGACGTCAGAGAGTGCTGACGAAACACGTTGGATGTGGTCGAAAGTGATACGTCACTGCCGCCCTAGTGGAATGCAGGTGGAGCACATACGGCATCCCCGCTTCCTGCATTGTATGCTTGCTTTTACATTGCTCATGCGATGGAACTTTTAAACCTTTTTTTCATAAAATCGTGATAAACTTCACCATGGGAGCCTGTTCTCTTCCTTTTATTACCCCCACGGATGTCTGGAAATCTGATGGTATGATTCGAGTCTGGTAGATTTCCTCTGGTTGAATCGTTGGAATATCTCCTTTCTGCGCATATGACTACCTGTAATGGGTGTCATTTTAGTCTGGTGAGTAGGATGTGTGACAGGTGTTGGTGGAGGAAAATTCACAGTCACCCCTAATTGATTATACCAGCTTTGGATGATTTATATTTTATTGTTACTCACTGATGACACTAAGTGTTTTGATTGTCATTGTACACACTGATGTTATGATTTATAGTGTATAGTACACACTACAGAAAGCGCGGTTTAATTAATATATATTGTTTAATTCTTTTTGCACATTCACGTGTTAATTTGCATATAACGAGCAGCTCTCAGACCAAATATAATAGATTAACCATCTGCGCAGGTAAGGGTAACCCCATTCACCCCCCCTTTTTTTATAACTTAACAGCTAGCCCCCAAAAAACCAAATTGACCCTGTCTAACAGTACACATTAAAAACAAGGAGTTCAGTTGCACACATTTGCAAATGAATGTGTAAGCTGCAATGGCCACATCAAGGCACCCTAGTGTACTGTGGTTCTTCTGGGTGGTCATCTTAAGTGTAGCGCACCTCCTGAAAGGACAGCAGATGGATGAATTAGAATCCCCCACCCTAAGAGCCAGGCACACCGAATTTTCACAGGCACTCCAAAAACAGAGAACAGTCTGTGACTTTGTTTTTGTGGTTTACTGAGGGTTAATAATTTGGATGGGGATGGGAAGTTATGGGATGCCCACTTGACTTTAGCAACAGAACTTAGGCAACATCTTCATGGACATCTTCCTATACACAGTCTATATACAGTCTATATACTGCCTCCTTGACACTCCTCCTGCACTTTACTTGCTTGCAGACTCTAGCTGGATCACTGAAAAAGGACCTGACAGGCATAGTCAGACTTAGCAATAGCCCTTTGTAGACAGGAACTTGAAGTCTAGGGATGAGCTTCGTGTTCGAGTCGAACCCATGTTCGACTCGAACATCGGCTGTTCGACCGTCCGTCGAATTGCGAACGTTATGGGCCGTTCGCGCCAAATTCGTGTGGCGCGTCACGGCCCATAATTCACTGCGGCATCGCAGTGCATTGCTGGCTGATGATTGGCCAAGCATGCACTATGACCCGCATGCTTGGCCAATCACAGCGCCGTCAGTAGAGAGAGCTGTAATTGGCCAAAGCCAGGGTGGCTTTGGCCAATTATGGCTCATGGGATTTAGTACACGCCCCACACTATATAAGGCCGCCTGCACGGCGGCCCTGTGTAGTGTGTTCCGGTGTGCTGATAGAGAGAGAGACAGAGAGAGAGACAGTGTCATTTGATTTGAGAGCTAGATTAGGCTAGATCTGTTCCTGCTCTTTACATTTAGTGCAGTGCGTCCTGCTCACAGTGTTCAGCTAGATCTGTTCCTGCTCTTTACATTTAGTGCAGTGCGTCCTGCTCACAGTGTTCAGCTAGATCCGTTCCTGCTCTTTACATTTAGTGCAGTGCGTCCTGCTCACAGTGTTCAGCTAGATCTGTTCCTGCTATTTACATTTAGTGCAGTCAGTGCGTCCTGCTCACAGTGTTCAGCTAGATCCGTTCCTGCTATTTACATTTAGTGCAGTCAGTGCGTCCTGCTCACAGTGTTCAGCTAGATCCGTTCCTGGTATTTACATTTAGTGCAGTGCGTCCTGCTCACAGTGTTCAGCTAGATCCGTTCCTGCTATTTACATTTAGTGCAGTGCGTCCTGCTCACAGTGTTCAGCTAGATCCGTTCCTGCTATTTACATTTAGTGCAGTGCGTCCTGCTCACAGTGTTCAGCTAGATCCGTTCCTGCTATTTACATTTAGTGCAGTCAGTGCGTCCTGCTCACAGTGTTCAGCTAGATCCGTTCCTGGTATTTACATTTAGTGCAGTGCGTCCTGCTCACAGTGTTCAGCTAGATCCGTTCCTGCTATTTACATTTAGTGCAGTGCGTCCTGCTCACAGTGTTCAGCTAGATCCGTTCCTGCTATTTACATTTAGTGCAGTGCGTCCTGCTCACAGTGTTCAGCTAGATCCGTTCCTGCTATTTACATTTAGTGCAGTCAGTGCGTCCTGCTCACAGTGTTCAGCTAGATCCGTTCCTGCTATTTACATTAGTGCAGTCAGTGTGTCCTGCTCACAGTGTTCAGCTAGATCCGTTCCTGCTATTTACATTTAGTGCAGTCAGTGCGTCCTGCTCACAGTGTTCAGCTAGATCCGTTCCTGCTATTTACATTTAGTGCAGTGCGTCCTGCTCACAGTGTTCAGCTAGATCCGTTCCTGCTATTTACATTTAGTGCAGTGCGTCCTGCTCACAGTGTTCAGCTAGATCCGTTCCTGCTATTTACATTTAGTGCAGTGCGTCCTGCTCACAGTGTTCAGCTAGATCCGTTCCTGCTATTTACATTTAGTGCAGTGCGTCCTGCTCACAGTGTTCAGCTAGATCCGTTCCTGCTATTTACATTTAGTGCAGTCAGTGCGTCCTGCTCACAGTGTTCAGCTAGATCCGTTCCTGCTATTTACATTTAGTGCAGTGCGTCCTGCTCACAGTGTTCAGCTAGATCCGTTCCTGCTATTTACATTTAGTGCAGTGCGTCCTGCTCACAGTGTTCAGCTAGATCCGTTCCTGCTATTTACATTTAGTGCAGTGCGTCCTGCTCACAGTGTTCAGCTAGATCCGTTCCTGCTATTTACATTTAGTGCAGTGCGTCCTGCTCACAGTGTTCAGCTAGATCCGTTCCTGCTATTTACATTTAGTGCAGTGCGTCCTGCTCACAGTGTTCAGCTAGATCTGTTCCTGCTATTTACATTTAGTGCAGTCAGTGCGTCCTGCTCACAGTGTTCAGCTAGATCTGTTCCTGCTATTTACATTTAGTGCAGTGCGTCCTGCTCACAGTGTTCAGCTAGATCTGTTCCTGCTATTTACATTTAGTGCAGTCAGTGCGTCCTGCTCACAGTGTTCAGCTAGATCCGTTCCTGCTATTTACATTTAGTGCAGTGCGTCCTGCTCACAGTGTTCAGCTAGATCTGTTCCTGCTATTTACATTTAGTGCAGTGCGTCCTGCTCACAGTGTTCAGCTAGATCTGTTCCTGCTATTTACATTTAGTGCAGTCAGTGCGTCCTGCTCACAGTGTTCAGCTAGATCCGTTCCTGCTATTTACATTTAGTGCAGTGCGTCCTGCTCACAGTGTTCAGCTAGATCTGTTCCTGCTATTTACATTTAGTGCAGTGCGTCCTGCTCACAGTGTTCAGCTAGATCCGTTCCTGCTATTTACATTTAGTGCAGTGCGTCCTGCTCACAGTGTTCAGCTAGATCTGTTCCTGCTATTTACATTTAGTGCAGTCAGTGCGTCCTGCTCACAGTGTTCAGCTAGATCCGTTCCTGCTATTTACATTTAGTGCAGTGCGTCCTGCTCACAGTGTTCAGCTAGATCTGTTCCTGCTATTTACATTTAGTGCAGTGCGTCCTGCTCACAGTGTTCAGCTAGATCCGTTCCTGCTATTTACATTTAGTGCAGTCAGTGCGTCCTGCTCACAGTGTTCAGCTAGATCCGTTCCTGCTATTTACATTTAGTGCAGTGCGTCCTGCTCACAGTGTTCAGCTAGATCCGTTCCTGTTATCTTCCTACTGACAGGCAGGCTTGTCTGGTTACAGTATATAAAGCTACCTGAAGAAAATTACAGGTGTTCTATCCCAGCTTAGTGCAGCTACAGGCCATTAGTATGTCTGGAAGGCCAAGAAGGAGAGGCAGACAGTCACAAGCCAATAAGAGAGGGCAAGCAGGCTCTGTGTCTAGTGCTGGTCGTGGAGACGGTGCATCCTCATCAGCACGTGGCCATGGGACACGCTTGGCCTTTTTTTCGGCAGCTGGCCGTGTTGAGCCGCAACATGCGGAAAACTTGGTCGAGTGGATGACCAAGCCGTCCTCATCCTCCTCATCCTCTCTCACCCATGCCCAGGGTGCTTTGTCTGGCAAAGCAGCGGCCTCTTCCCTCAGCTCAATGTCATCAGTGACTCCTTCCCTAGCTCCACCATGTCCTCATGAGGATTCCCTCGAACTGTTTGACCACAGTGTTGGGTACATGCTCCAGGAGGATGCCCAGCGTTTGGAAGGCTCTGATGATGATACTGAGCTCGATGAAGGCAGTAACATGAGCACGGACAGAGGGGGTGCCCAAGAAGGACAGCAATCTGGCAGTCATGCTCCCCCTGCTGCAGCATACTGCCAGGTTTGCTCCAGTGATGAGGAGGGAGGGGATGATGAGGTCACTGACTCAACGTGGGTGCCTGATAGGAGAGAGGAGGAGGAGGAGGAGGAGGAGGCGGCACATCACCAACGAGGCAGGATGCCCTCCAGGGGCCAGCCTAAGGGCAGCACATTGACTGCATCACACCCCAAAGCTCCACATGTGCAGGGCGCTGCAGTCTCTGCGCGTTATTCAAAAAGTTCTTTGGTGTGGGCCTTTTTTGAGACGAGTGCATCAGATCGCACCGCTGCTATTTGCAACATATGTCTCAAGCGTATCTCGCGTGGCCAAAACATCTCCCGCTTGGGTACCACATGCTTGACCAGACATATGTTGACCTGCCATGCAGTTCGTTGGCAAGCATATCTAAAAGACCCACACCAAAGAACAAAGAGGATCTCTCCTTGCTCCTCATCAGCTGAGATTTCCAACCCCACTAGACCTTCAGTCCTCTCTGAGACCTGCAGTGAGAGGAATGAAGGTGTAGAATTAGGTGTGTCACAGCCAAGTACTTGTGGGCAATCTGCTTTTGGTACACCGACGCCAGATTGTACCAGGCAAATTTCCCTGCCCCAGCTGCTGCACCGCCGAAAGAAGTTTGCTCCCAGCCATCCACATGCCCAGCGGTTGAATGCTAGCTTGGCAAAATTGCTAGCACTTCAACTGCTGCCTTTTCAGTTGGTAGACTCTGCCCCCTTCCGTGAGTTTGTGGAATGTGCGGTTCCTCAGTGGCAGGTACCCAAACGCCACTTTTTCTCACGGAAGGCGATTCCAGCTCTCTACCGGCATGTGGAAGGCAATGTCCATGCCTCACTGGACAGGGCGGTCAGCGGTAAGGTGCATATTACCGCTGACTCATGGTCCAGCAGGCATGGACAGGGACGTTACTTAAGTTTCACGGCGCATTGGGTGACTCTGCTGGCAGCTGGGAAGGATGCAGGACAAGGTGCAGTAGTGTTGGAGGTTGTTCCGCCACCACGCCTCCAAAATGCTGATTGTGACACACCTCTCTCCTCCACCCCCTCCTCTTCTTCTTCCTCCATGGCCTCTTCCTCGGAACCAGCGGTGCTCCGTAGGCGTTCAAGGGGCTACGCAAGTACGCAGGCCAAAAGATGCCATGCGGTGCTTGAGCTGGGGTGCTTGGGGGACAGGAGCCACACTGGGGCAGAGGTTCTGTCAGCTCTGCAGGGGCAGGTTCAGAGGTGGTTGACGCCACGCCAACTTAAGGCAGGAATGGTGGTTTGCGACAATGGCACCAACCTCCTCTCTGCCCTCCGACAGGGACAACTGACCCATGTGCCCTGTTTGGCTCACGTCCTTAACTTGGTGGTGCAGCGGTTCTTGGGCAGGTACCCGGGCTTACAGGATGTCCTGAGGCAGGCCAGGAAAGTCTGTGTGCATTTCCGCCGGTCATATAATGCCAGTGCTCGGCTGACGGACCTCCAAAAGGAGTTTAACCTGCCCAAGAACCGCCTAATCTGTGACATGCCCACCAGGTGGAACTCGACATTGGCCATGCTGCAGCGGCTGCACACGCAGCAGAGGGCCATAAATGAGTACCTGTGCGACTATGGCACCAGGACAGGGTCAGGGGAGCTTGGTTTTTTTTCCCCACGCCAGTGGGCCATGATCAGGGATGCATGCACTGTCCTGTCACCATTTGAGGAGGCCACGAGGATGGTGAGCACTGACAGTGCATGCATCAGTGACACTGTCCCCCTTGTCCACCTGTTGGAGCACACGCTGCGTGGAATAATGGACAGGGCACTTGAGGCAGAACAGAGGCAGGAAGAGGAGGACTTCCTTAGCTCTCAAGGCCCCCTTTATCCAGACAGTGTTCCTGCGTGCCCGCCGATCACACAGGAAGAGGAGGAGGAGGAAGATTGTGTCAGTATGGAGGTGGAGCCTGGCACTCAGCATCAGCAGTCTTTAAGGGATCAGTCCCAAGGAACACATGGACTTGTACGTGGCTGGGAGGAGGTGGCTGCGGACGTTGTTGTCCTTAGTGACCCAGAGGACTCCGGACCGAATGCCTCAGCAAACCTACGCTGCATGGCCTCCCTGATCCTGCAAAGCCTGCGTAAGGATCCTCGTATTCGTGGTATCAAGGAGAAGGACCAATACTGGCTGGCAACCCTCCTTGATCCACGTTACAAGGGTAAGGTTGCGGACCTTATCTTGCCATCGCAGAGGGAGCAGAGGATGAAACATCTTCGGGAGGCCTTGCAGAAAGGTCTGTGCAACGCGTTCCCAGAGACTGGGAGGTTACAAACTCCTGTTTCTGGACAACGTGTTGCTGAGGCTTCGGTCAGTCAAAGAAGGAGCGGTGGAGAAGGTGGCCGTCTGACCGATGCGTTCAGACAATTTTTTGGTCCGCAGCCCCAAGGTATGATCGGTTCCAGCAACCATCGCCAGCGTCTGTTTTACATGGTGCAGGAATACCTAGGGGCAAGATCAGACTTGGACACCTTTCCCACCGAAAATCCTCTGGGTTACTGGGTCTTGAGGATGGATCACTGGCCAGAGCTTGCACAGTATGCAATTGAGCTACTGGCCTGTCCTGCATCCAGCGTTCTTTCGGAACGTACATTCAGTGCTGCTGGAGGCGTGGTAACCGATCACAGGGTGCGTCTGTCCACTGACTCGGTCGATCGGCTGACCTTCATAAAAATGAATCAGTCTTGGATCACCACCAGCTACCAAGCACCTGATGCTGATGTAACTGAATAATTTTTTTCAGATCCCTTCAAAGACTGCCTATGCTGATGCTGAGTGACTATCCCTGAGTAATTATCCTCTTCCTCCTCAATCATCACGCTGATAGCTTGTAAGAACATTTTTGGTTCTGGGCGCCACCACCAGTGCCTAAGGCACAATTTTTCAGCCCCTGTATAACAGGGGCGTGTAATTACAATTTTTGATGTAATACTTTGCAGCACGGCTCGTTCCTGCATTCCAACTAGAGTGTCTGTGAGGGGTTGCAGTGTTGTGGCACCAGCACCAGTGCCTAAGGCCCAATTTTTCTGCCCCTGTCTAACAGGGGCGTGTAATTACAATTTTTGATGCAATACTTTGCAGCAGGGCTCGTTCCTGCGTTCCAACTAGAGTGTCTGTGAGGGGTTGCAGTGTTGTGGCACCAGCACCAGTGCCTAAGGTCCAATTTTTCTGCCCCTGTCTAACAGGGGCGTGTAATTACAATTTTTGATGCAATACTTTGCAGCAGGGCTCGTTCCTGCGTTCCAACTAGAGTGTCTGTGAGGGGTTGCAGTGTTGTGGCACCAGCACCAGTGCCTAAGGCCCAATTTTTCTGCCCCTGTCTAACAGGGGCGTGTAATTACAATTTTTGATGCAATACTTTGCAGCAGTGCTCGTTCCTGCGTTCCAACTAGAGTGTCTGTGAGGGGTTGCAGTGTTGTGGCACCAGCACCAGTGCCTAAGGCCCAATTTTTCTGCCCCTGTCTAACAGGGGCGTGTAATTACAATTTTTGATGCAATACTTTGCAGCAGGGCTCGTTCCTGCGTTCCAACTAGAGTGTCTGTGAGGGGTTGCAGTGTTGTGGCACCAGCACCAGTGCCTAAGGCCTAATTTTTCAGCTCCTGTTCAACAGGGGCATGTAATTACAATTCTTGATCTAATATTTCACAGCAGGGCCCTGTGAGGGCTTACAGTGTTTTGGCCACAGCAACACCTAAGGCCCAAATTTCTGCTGAGTATATAGGGCAGGACCCTACTTTCAAACATCTAACTTACAAACGACTCCTACTTGCAAACGGAAGGAGACAACAGGAAGTGAGATGAAATCTACCCATAGGAAGGGAAATTCTCTCATGTAAGAGTTAATATGGGAAAACAATTTCTCCTTTCCACTGATGCTTTCCAATCCTTGTTCCACAAAAAAACCCAAATTTTCAAAAAACATTTTTCATTGGGACAAAAAAGTGAGGTGAAATCTTCTGAAGAGGAGGAAAGACGCAAAACAAATGTCACAGGGGTGATAACCCTTCCCTATGTTTTCCAAAAAGCTTAGAAAAGATTTTTTGGCTGGAGCTAAACACGTTAAAAATGTTCAAAATTACAAACAGATTCTACTTAACAACAAACCTACAGTCCCTGTCTTGTTTGCACCGCCTGTATACTGCTGTTCAGAGTATATAGGGACCTTTCCTTATTTTAATTTGGGTGCGGGGTTCCCCTTAATATCCATACAAGACCCAAAGGGCCTGGTAATGGACTGGGGGGTACCCATGCCGTTTGTCTCACTGATTTTCATCCATATTGGCAGGACCCGACATGACATTAAACCCGCAAGCAGTTTTAAATGAGATTTTTTCCTTTAAAAATGACATTTGGTGCAGGGACTGTTCTAAACATGGGAAACACGCGTCACTTTACAGGCATACTATAGACACCCCCCAGGTACGATATTTAAAGGAATATTTCACTTTTTTTTTTTTACTTTAAGCATCATTAAAATCACTGCTCCCGAAAAAACGGCCGTTTTTAAAAGTTTTTTTTGCATTGATACATGTCCCCTGGGGTAGGACCCGGGTCCCCACACCCTTTTTAGGACAATACCATGCAAATTAGCCTTTAAAATGAGCACTTTTGATTTCGAACGTTCGAGTCCCATAGACGTCAATGGGGTTCTAACGTTCGTGCGAACTTGCGGTCCGTTCGCGGGTTCTGGTGCGAACCGAACCGGGGGGTGTTCGGCTCATCCCTATTGAAGTCCCTTGTTGTGTAGCAGAACACCGTGATCAGCTTGCAATCTCCCTCCTGTGGCTACTGGTCCCAGCACCACCTCTTCAACCCACCTGGCTGCAGTTGCCCCTTTCAGTAGACCTCCAGGCTAACTTCTCCACACCAGTCCTCCAGACTGACTCTCTCACCAGCCCACCCAGCCTACTCTCAGGAGATCTCCGAGGGAAGGGAAGAAGACTTGGCACAACACGGTCTTCAGGGAGAACTGGCTACATGTGGAAGTCTCCCCTTGTAAGTTCCCAGTAGTGCTGCTGTACTCACACTGTCTCACTTGCTCCTGTGCCTCCAGGCCTCTGTGTGTTTAGGCAGGATGCTTCCAGCACCTGAGCCCCGGCCCAAGGTCACCACCTCCCCCCACCACCCCCAGACTAGGGAGTACCCCAGACAGCCACCGACAGTCTCCACAACACTATATCTCTATCTTCCACCCGACTGCTCCTGCATGGCTCATACCTATTTATGAAGTGAACCTGCCCCCTGCCAGCCCTTTATTGGGGATTGGCTGAGGCCCTCATAAATATTCCAAACAGCTCCTCCTAACCTCCACCCACTATCTCTAGAAGTTTCTACAACTTTCTAGACCAGGGGCAGGCACCAGAGGAGCTGTCAGGATGAGTCATCCAGCCCTGACTTACAGAACCCTGACCCAGATTCACAGCTCAGGCTTAGCCCTGAGCCAAACTAAATTTTCTTGCACTAACAGCCCTACACTACAAACCTGCACTACCAACTAGCACACACTAGAGCAGTGGTTCTCAACTCCGGCCCTCAGGACCCACTAACAGGCCAGAATTTAAGTATTACCTTGGGGATATGCAGACTAGAATACTGCAATCACTAAGCAGCAAATGATATCACCTGTGATGTATTTCAGTTATCTTGCAAACCTGGCCTGTTAGTGGGTCCCGAGGACAGGAGTTGAGAACCACTGCACTAAAGAGTCTCCCAAATTGGAGTACATATAACAGTGGATAGATTAAGGGCATGTTTGCCATTGTGTAGGATGTTAATGAATATGTATAATACATGCATAATGCATAGGAAGACAGGTGACAGTACAAATCCCAGTTTAAAAGTCACGGTTGGTCATGCTGTAGCTTTACAGCCAGCAATAAGTTCCCAAGGCTAAAGATGCCATTGCCTGCAAAAATTCTGCAGCCACAAGCTTTTTTACAGCTTACAGCGACAAGATACAATAACGTCCAATTACTTTAAATCAGTTAAGCGTCTAGAAGCCCATAGACTCCACTAACAGGCTAAAACCAACACAGCACTGTCATTATAGCACCAAATGAAATGTTTAATGACCTAATCGTCTGCAAAGTCACAAACAAGTCAAGTTGGTGAAGCCTCTAATTGCAGCGATCTAACAGCATTAATTGGGTATTGTATTTTGCAGGGCTCAAAAGCACAGAAACCAACTTAGTGTCACAACGTTCGACATAATAATTTTCTAGAAAGCCATTTTCTTAATTTCAGTTAAAAAAAAAAAGTGCTTGAAATTGAATGCTAAATAAACAGTTTCCTGTGGCTGATGGCTTTTAGTAATTGGGAATATATTTACATTACGTTCTGCCATCATGCATTGCCAAAGCGAGTCCTGAAGATGGCGCACTCGCCACGCGTAACGACCCGCGGACCAGGCATCTTTTAATGTTCCATTCTGATCTTTGTCAAACAGGGGGTACCTTTGAGTTACGCGAACACAAGATTTATAGACTTTGAAAGCAAAATCATTTTAAGCACATAAAAAAAAAAAGAAAAAAAAAAAAAGAGAAAACACAAACAGCCAGATTTAGCGTTTTCATTGCAAAAACCTGTCTTTTAAATGTCCCGATCGTGGAACAAGTGCGATTTACAGTGAAGAACGGAAAGCGTCGCCCTGCCTATTTAAACCCAGCTGTTGGTTGGGCATTAAAAGTGATTCTGGCACTTATGCATGACTGTTCTTAGTGCTTTTGAAGCTGCTGTACAGTTGGGGAAGGGAGGAGGAGGAGGGAGGGGGGCGACTTGCTTCGGACCAGTGTGTTCTGCAACTATTTGCTACAACGCTGCTTTCTCTAGGAAATCAGCTTGCAGCTTTATACAGTTAAGATAGATTGAATTTTTGTTTTTGTAGGATATAAATCAAACTGTCAGTGTGCATTGCAGGAGAGCAGTATTCTGCTGGAGGCCACGAGCATAGGAAATGATGATGCCAAGTCTGTCTGTTTGGGAGATATGCAAAATAAGGTAGAAGGGCTTGTAAAAATAAAATACATACAATTTTCATTGCTATTTTTCAATTCTAGCCTGCAACGATGGGCCACAAGTGCTTTGTTAATGAACTTTCTCAACCTTTTTTTTACCCCAGAGGAACTCCTAAAATAATTTTTAGGTCTCAGGGCACCCCTGCTAAATTCAATTCATCGGGGGTTAATGGGAAAAATTTTCCCTACGTTGGTAGTCAGTGAGAAGAATGCTCCTTACTTTGGTTGCCGGTGAGAGGCATGTACCCTACATTGGTGGCCAGTGAGAACCATGTCCCCTACAATAGTGGTCAGTTAGAAGAATGCTCCTTACATTGGTGAGCAGTTGAAACAATGCAGTCAGTAGGAAGAATGTCCCTCAAGCTGGTGGTCAAGAAAAAGCATGCATCTTACATTGGCGGTAAGAGGAAAGAATGCACCCATTACAGTAGTGGTCAGTAGGAAGAATGCTCCTTATATTGGTGCTTAATGGGAAGAATTCTTATTCATTAGTGGTCAGTGGGAAGAATGCTCCTTACATTGGTGGTCATTGGAAAGAATGCTCTTTACTTTGGTGGTCTGTGGGAAGAAAGTTCCTTACATTGATGGTCAGAAGGAAGAATGCTCCTTACATTGGTGGTCAGTGGGAAGAATGTTCCTTACATTGGTGGTCAGTGGGAAGAATGCCCCTTACATTGGTGGTCAGTGAGAAGAATGCCCCTTACATTGGTGGCCAGTGGGAAGAAGGCTCCATACATTGGTAGTCAGTGGGAAGAATGTTCCTTACCTTGGTGGTCATTGGAAAGAATGCCCCTTACATTGTTGGTGACTGGGAAGAATGCCCCTTACATTGGTTGTTAATGGGAAGAATGCTCCCTTACGTTGGTGGTCAGTGGGAAGAATGCCCTTTACATCGTTGTTCAGTGGGAAGAATGCTCCCCTTACATTGGTTGTTAATGGTTAGAATGCTCCCTTACGTTGGTGGTCAGTGGGAAGAATGCCATTTACATTGGTGTTCCTTGGGAAGAATGCTCCCAGTACATTGGTTGTTAATGGGAAGAATGCTCCCTTACGTTGGTGGTCAGTGAGAACAATGTGAGACCACCCTAATACAATGGTGGCCAGTAGGAAGAATACAACCCTTATAAACAGCTAAAAAAAGACAATTGTGTCACGCTGCTAGCTTTTCCAAGTGTTGTTGGTCATGGAACCATGCAGGCACCGTCAGCTAAGGGGATAATCAGCCACAGCTCTAGAAAATATTGCTTTGGGAAATTTTGTAGGTAGCACGGGGAACTGTTGTTGGTTGGTTTTTAGGTGTTTTCAACTTTTGAAACATGCATTAAAGGATTATGAAATGGAGATGGATTTTTTTAAAAAGTATGATACAGGAGATGGTCAGAAACCGTGGACATGCTCCAGGTGTGGGAGCAGAATAGATACTTGTTACATAAGACTGATAGAGATCGATGCCATTTCAGACCCCTTACAAATCAATGTTCCCACAATTATTATAGGTAAAACTATAGCATTTATAACTCATGTGGTTCTTTACATACTGTATATTCACATCAGTTGCTGCTCTCATGAAGCTTACAATCTAGTGTGCCTATCTAACATGCATATTTATACCAGCGGTGCTCAGCATGTGCCCTCTGATGTGGCACTCAACCTCAAACCAGGGAAGTGAATCCCTATTAGCTCAACAAACCCTCAGAATATAATAGAAGTCCATGGCAAAGTGTATCCAAACAAAATAACTCGCTGCTCCAGATGAGATAGTAAGCCTAATGATATCACGGGTGCCCGCCTCGGCTCGCCTCCGCATGTGATCAACACTGAATAAATGGCTGCACTCCAAGATCCATCAAAATTCTTGTTTAATAAACGAACATCCCAAAAGTTACAAACAGGTCAAATGGTAATTATTATGTCAATCAATGCAAAAGAACAGGTAGACAAAGTCTCTGTCCATAGCTGTTTCAAGGGCTCATCAAATAATTCAAAGGTCGGGAATTTTTTAACCCTCAATCCCCATGGTATCTGTTTTTTAGACAGGTACCCAGAGAGAGAGCTACATTCCCAATAGGGCCGAATTTCTTTGGACAAGATTTTTTCAAGCTTGGCAAAGTGTAGCCAACCCACAGGAAAGTCACGGGTGCACTGCACTGCACCTGCAGTGCGGGTCAACTACAGCTCATCAGTGTGAAAGTAGCCTTATATGGGACTTAGGACAGTAATGCCGCGTACACACGAGCGGGCTTTTCGACCGGACTGGCCTGACTGGATATCCATATACGGCCTTTTGACGGACTTCCAACGGACTTTCCGAATGAACGGACTTGCCTACACACGATCACAACAAAGTCCGAAGGATTCGTATGTGATGACGTACGACCGGACTAAAATAAGGAAGTTGGTAGCCAGTAGCCAATAGCTGCCCTAGCGTCAGTTTTCGTCCGTCGGACTAGCATACAGACGAGCGGATTTTTTGATAAGAACTGGGTCCGGCGGAGTTCCGACGTAAAGATTTGAAACATGTTCCAAATCTAAAGTCCGTCAGATTTTCGACCGAAAAAGTCTGCTGCAGGTCCGATGAAGCCCACACACGGTCTAATTGTCCGCCGTACCCGGTCCATCGGACCAGTCCGGTCAAAGTCCGCTCGTGTGTACGCGGCATAAGGGCTGGTTTACATTTGCGGTTTGGAGGGGCTGTAAGACCCAATAGTTGAGACGTGTTTTTCTCTATCCTGGCCCCGGCTGCTGAACTAATGGGGCCTTGCGAACTTTTATTTAATTGCAGGGAGTCGTGGCTGGTGGGATTACTGTGTGAATGCAATAAGGTATATAAAGTCAGATAGGTTGGGGTGGGAGGTGTACCTGTCAAACAGGTTGCATTGGCCCTGCAAATTTTTATGGCAGCCCTGCTGGTAATGATGAGATGTTGAGTGAACACACGCAACCCAACCATGTAGGTCTACCTATGGGGTCCCATACAGACAAGATATTGTCCAATCCAGGAAAATTACAGTTGGATTTTGTGTCTGTCACAAATGAGCCATGTCCTAACCCTCCATTGGTAACACATTACCAGACCATAAAGGGAGGCACACACAATACATGAGTAGATCCTACAATACTTCAAAATTGCACTAAAACCTTCTGTACTGGAAGAACCAAATTTATTCAGCATCTGCCTCCCCCACCTTTCTCCTTCAAAGGATTAGATTAATGTATCCTTAGAAGCTGCACAGAACCTTGAGGTAAAAGCATTTCGCACAGAAGTTCTGCACCTCGTCTGCAAATAAGAATGTATTAATAAAGTACTCAACATAATTTCATGAACATCCTTGATTGTCTCCTTGCTTTCTTTTATTCTTGAGCGCTAACAAAGGCCGTGACCATGGAGAACAAATCTCGTCAGCCTTGCCAAGCTTGTTGCTCACTGGTTAGAAGACCTTGTATGTTCATGACCTAAACAATAAAAAGTAGTGAACAAGATTCTGTTATTTAAAGAGATCTTGACAATGCGAACAATTGGAGATAGAAGTGCGAAGAAAAAAAAATAAGCTGCAAAACTGAAATAATAGTACAATAGTGAACAGTGGTGTAACCCTATTGGCTGTGCCACTGCTTCTCAACATTATAGTAACCACTTCCCCACTTCCCGTCCATAGGTCCTCATATGACGTCCTGGACTTTGAGTGGGGAGATCTGAATGATTCCTGTAGCTACAGGCATCATCCAGATATCACCTCTTTCAGCCGTTAGATCATTCTTACAGGCAGCCGGAGGGGGGTGCTTCTCCCGGCTCGCCCCTGCAAGCCGGAGACTGAATCGGTCACCGCTGGAGGTTGAGTATGATCCCCAGTCATCTCTATGACCCTCGGACGCCCGGGCGTCACGTGCGGGCCGGCGGAAGTAAACAATGCCGGGGACGCGGCTGGAAAGGCCAAGAGAGTTCATTTTTATCTCAGCCTTTCCATCAGAGGACCTGTCACGCACTATTCCTATTACGAGGGATGTTTACATTCCTTGTAATAGGAATAAAAATGATAATTTTTTTTAAAAAAACAAGAAAGTGTAAAAATAAACAAATAAAAGTAAAATAAAGAATGAAAAAAATAAAATAAAAATTTAAAGCGCTTCTGTCCAACGCGTGCTCGCGGACAGAAGCGAACGCATACGTAAGTCGCGCCCGTATATGTAAACAGCGTTAAAATCACACCTGTGAGGTATCACCGCGTGCATTACAGCAAAAGCAACAATTCTATCCAAAAGACCTCCTCTGTAACTCTAAACGTGTAACCTGTAAAAAAATTTCAAGCGTCGCCTATGGGGATTTTTAAGTACCAACGTTTAGTGCCATTCCACGAGTGTGCGCAATTTTAAAACGTGACATGTTAGGTATCTATTTACTCGGCGTAACATCATCTTTCACATTATAGAAAAAATTGGGCTAACTTGGGCTAACCCCCAATGTAACTCAAAATAAAATAACGCAAATATTCAAAAAAGTTCATAAAGTGAAACATCAAACATAGTCCTCAGTGATGAAAAGAAAAAAAGTCCCATGAAAAACTCAAAAATTTTTAATGAATCTTACTCAAAAGTGTTGTATTCCAAACACTACATGTGACACCTAGTGGGATCCTTCACCGATCAACCTAAATTAACTCACTAGTGTTAATGGCTGGTCTTATAGAACCAGCTACTGTGCTTAGTACTGATCCCTTCAGAATAGATAACTCCAAGGTGCTGGCTCTCAGTACAATCACTTCTCAGTGGATCCTCGCATGCAGGTCCCAATCAAGCATAGAGGTCGAGTAAAAAGAAGGAAGGCTCTCATAGCGTAAATTCTAAAAATACACAGGCTTTTATTAAAATAGATTAAGAACACTCAAATTTGCATAGTGTCAACCCGACACTAGGGAAGTAACGCTTGATTGTACCATTTGTTCCCGGCCGAAGATTCGAGCTGTGGGTATGATCTGGTGAGCGTGGTGACATCAGCGTCCTTGCCCCTCCCTACATGTTTTGTCATCTGACGTCTTTTCGGAGCGGAAGGGAGGTGCAAGAAAACCGCATTCTGTGCGAGTTTCCTACACTGCATTCAGAAAGCACTGCAATTGTGATCTGCAGTGGGTGTCAATATTAAATTAATGACACCCCAAACGCAGGTCGCAAATGCAGTGGGTTTGACCTCACCGGATCACATGATACAGCATATCAGAGAGAGACAACACCTGTTAAGTAACTGGACACGTGATCTGCAGCCAGGTGAGAGGCCCTCCACTGTCAGAATCGTTGTGCAGACAGCCGAGCAGGAACCTTCTCTGGAAGGCTTTCTGTGGGGTGCCTCAACTGAGACCAGAATACTGCTGTTCCAGTGGGGTGGCTCTGTATTCTTGGTCCTGGGTTACCTCTAGCTGTTCAGCTGTGTTACCAAAGCTACCTTGGACTGCGGTTCCCTCTAGCTGTTAAACTGTGTTACCAAAACTACCTTGGACTGCGGTTCCTTCTAACTGTTCAACTGTGTTACCAAAGCTAGCTTAGACTTCGGTTCCTTCTAGCTCTTCAACTGTGTCACCAAAGCTACCTTGGACTTCACAGTAGGGGATGCTGTTAATTAGGATAAGCTCAAGTAGCCGTGTTCTGTACTGTTTTATAGGAGTCATGAATCCCGGGTTGACTCTCAGTTATTATAAAACCAGTCCATGGTTTCAAAATAGGATGTCCATGGGGCGTATATAGGTCTAAGGTGTCCATAAATGTTTGCCAATATAGTGTATCAATTTCTGTGATGTAGGAGCACTAAACCTTACGCAGATGCGTTTTAGCGCAGTGGGTGGTTATGCTTATAGAGGCTACTCACCAGCAACTTGGGATCTTGCTGGACCCCCCCAGAGGAGTTTGTTGAAGTTTTAAAAAGATGGCCGTATGTAGCAGCCAATTCGTTTCAGGGGTTCAGCACTCCCTCTTAGCCCTGATGAAGGGGGAGTGCTAAGCCTCTAAAACGCGTTGGCTGTTACAAAATAAAAAATCTGTTAAAAGTCTGTACAAGCTGGTGTGGCACTCCCATCCTTTCAAAACTTCAATATAGTGTATCAGGAAGGAAGTCTAAACCCACAAGTTGACCTTAGGAAAAAAAAATGTATATTTTGAAAGCATTCATACTTGATGTTAATTATTTTACATTATCTTCCCACCAGCTCAGAATCCAATATTGAAGTAAACATAGTCGCCTGCTTCTGAAAAGTCTGTTTTTTTGATAAGCCATTAATAACATAAATTTAAGGTAAGTTTCTTTGAACAGAACAAACGTCTTTTATGTGCAGCTCGTATTATTGTTGTCTTGGGTTTTATTTTTGGAGATATGCTTAAAAACAATGCTGAAATATTAATATAGCAAACCCTAGCCTCTGATGAGATGGGAATGTGATTTCTGTCCATATGCTTCCTTGTCTTTATTCTTTTGCATAAGTGCAACGCCGTACACGTCAGAGGCAATCTCTCTGCCAAGGAACTGTAATCAGGAAAAAAAAAAGTCCAGGATTTTTACCATCTGGACTTTTGTCTCCACCATATTTTCTAATTAATAAAAAATAAACACGTGTACAACACAAATTACTGATGACTTCAAATTTGCAGTGATGGCTGAAAGAGTGAAGGGGAACAATCTGCGAAAATAGAAGTGTCCTTCATAACCATTCAGATGCTTCCCTTCATTCTTCTATGCTGCAGTCTTCTCAAGAAAGGCTAACAAAAATTATTCTGCCTTTTACAGCCAATCAGATGCATCCTTTTATTCATCCAAAGAACATTTTGCTCACAGTGTGCTTTTGGAACTGGCTGAGCAATGCTTTGATGCCTGGACCTTATATAATATCTAAACACAATAACAAAAATGTATTATTTTGAGGTTTACCAGTCCTTAGATGTGGTGGACGCATTCGTTTCCATTTTTTTCCTTATTTTCATTTCATTTCCATTGATCCTGCCAGTAACACACTTCCTGTCCTAGGGTGACAACCAGGGGCGTCCCTGTCCATTAGGTGCGACTAGGCGTTGCCCCCTGTCTCCAGGCCACCCCCTATTTGCATAATGGATAGATTCATGCTGTGCATGAATCTATCCATGGCTGCCGCAGCCACCCCCTATTCATGTGCCCGGCCCCTTTCGGGGCACCAGGCGCACGAATGAAAGCGGCAGGGGATTTTTTGAAGCACCGGATTTGAGCCAGAGGCTCTAATAGGCTTCAAAATTGGGTGGGCTCCGGTCGCAGAGCATGCGACCGGAGCCCACCCAGGTGTGTTACAACAGAGAATGAATATTCGCTGTTGAAACACTGATCCTCGATCCGGCCAATCAGAAGCAGGTGTGAGACCCGTTTTCTGATTGGCCGAAAAGAGAAGACTCCCGATTGGGCGCCGAGGAGGAAGGAGGAAACGGAAGCCGCTGCCGTGAAGAGCAGGAGAACGGGAAGCCGTCGGTTATGGAGAGCAGAAGTACAGGAGGCTGCCGCTGCTGAGCAGGGGAAGCCGCCGGTGATGGGGTAAGTGCTACCAACCAACCAACGGGGGGGGGGGTGGCATACTGTTTGCCCCCCAATTTTTTTTCCCACCAGCCGCCACTGGTGACAATGCTTACTCATGCTATTGTGGCAATCGAGCTAAAGATTGAAGGAAGAATAACACATTGTTATAACTGTAAATGCTTGGCACCCTGCTTGGGTGCTCCTGCCAAACTGTGCCTCCTTTCCTCCAAACCGTTCCAGCAGACCAAATATGTTGAGGTTAAACCAAAGGAATGAGTGTTTATTGAACAGAAATATAGGTTTTTATACAATACAAAAGTATATCAGTCACCATACAACCAATAAAACCAAATATTTACCCAACACATCACACAATGGTTTAGATGAATGAAGTAGAGTTGACACAAGGCTAATCCCATAATAGGAACCTCCAAGAGGTAGCCAATTTACCAACAGACAGAAACAATAGGTGACTCAATTAACAATGGGAATTCCCATCTAGGAGGCACACAATGGGAGAGACCTAGTTAACAATAAACACATAACAAACAGTGATTCCACCCCACTTCAGACTATCCGGCAACAGTCTACAACAGTCTAGGAGACAAACTCATACAATGTTCCAGCAGTCTGAAATGGTGGAATTACTTTATCTTCATAGATTTCTTGAGAGATATTGTTGATAAATATTTCTGTCCCAAGTGGAGGGGCTTCTCCAACCGAATCTGCAGGAGGAGCACCATATTCCCTCTGACTATTAACCCGTACAAGATTAATATTACACCTTTCCATCCATGCCAGAAGGGAAGCTTTATTGTCCTTATTCAGAGAATGAATCCAAACCATGCTCTCGGCATTCATCACATTGTTGTCCATCATTGGAGAATGATCTGCTCTCTCCATGGGCCATAATCAGTGGGTAGGTGGCTTGCCCCAGTCTTCTCCAAAAACCTCTGTCCTGGTTTGGTCTGTCATAATAACTGCAGATCACATTTTACACAAAAGAAAAGCTTTGAAGTGGTTCTAAAAACAGAAGTAAACCCATTAATTTAACAGTTTCAAAAAAGTTACATTCCCGACACGTGCTGGAAATGTAACGGTCACATTGGTTGTGCTCTCAACATAACTGTGAAACCATTCAATGGCTGGTGTCATAACTGATCACATGTGTAGCATCATGGCAGTTGAAGAGTAAACAGAGGCCAAGTTGGCAGCTTCTTTGGCGAAACGATATGTATGCACGTAACCCCCCTACCCCAGCCCCCCTTATACTTACTTGACAGCAGCGAGAGCCGCTGGCTGTGCATCCTTGTGTAGGTAGACACTGCCCTTGCACTCTGTAGTATGCCCCATGTGAACGAGGTGGGCAGCACAGTGGTGTAGTGGGTAGCACTTTCACCTAGCAGCAAAAAGGGTCGCTGGTTCGAATCCCAACCACGACACCATCTGCCTGAAGTTTGAATGTTCTCCCTGTGCCAGCGTGGGTTTCCTCCAGTTTCCTCCAATACTCTAAAGGCATGTAGGTAGGTTAATCAATCCTGTCTAATTTGTCCCTAGTATGTATGAATGTGTGTTAGGGTTCTTAGATTGTAAGCTCCTTGAGGGCAGGGACTGATGTGAATGTACAATATATATGTAAAGAGCTGTGTAAATTAAAATAAATAAAATGAGGCCTTATCAGATTTGTGAAACTTCAAGTCTCAGAATGCCTGCAGGTACGTCTGTGAAACCAGGTTTCCATGATCGGGGTCTGGTGACTAAGAAGTGGGTGCACCAATATATAACATTTATTTTTTTTCCTGAAAAAAGGGAACATATCTGTAAATTTCAAATCAAAATGATAAGTAAAGAAAAGGAAGGACGAAGACTTTTCTCTATTTTTTTTTCTAGGCCCGTTGTTTGATTCACCACGCTCTCTGTAGCAGTATGCAGTTCAGTTGTGTATACAGATATGTTATCCCCTTTGAAACATAATTGGCCAAAGGTATCTTCTTGCCTTCCTCTGGATCCATAGAGCAGAGCCTGTTAAAGTCTCTATCAGCTTTTAAATGCGGTCTCTGTTCTTTAGGGGATATTGTGGAAATTCTCTTATCTTTCTGCGTGGTCCATATTTTGCCCTTAAAGGCTATGTCTAAGCAGATTGAAAAAAGAAAAACCGGTTTCAGACATCTCTGTAATAAAAGCACATTTCCCCATGTTTTATCCCCTTAACTATTTTAGGTCCGCCCTATAGCAGTTTTACTGTTACAGGGCAGCACCTGCGCGCCAAATCACGTATATATATATATATATATATATATATATATATATATATATATATATGTGTGTGATCCGACACTACCGGGTACGGGCCGCGCAAACGCACTGCTGGCGGCTCGCTTCCACTGTGATTGCACACAGTGGAAGCTGATCAGCGGGTGCAGGGTACTCGATGTCCTCCGGCACCCGTTTATCGCCAGGCAGAGACACGGAACTGCAATCTGCCTATGTAAACAAGGCAGATCGCCGTTCTGAATAAATTCCATCTCTTCCCCTAGTAACACCTCACACAGTGTAGTAAAACGCAGGCTAGGCACACATTTAACCCTTTGATCACCCCTGATGTTAGCTCCTTCCCAGCCTGTATCATTAGTACAGGGACAGTGCATATTTTTAGCACTAATCACTGTATTAATGTCACTGGTCCCCAAAAAGTGTCAGTTAGTATCCAATAGTCCGCCGCAATATTGCAGTCCTGCTATAAGTCGCTGATTGCCACCATTACTAGTAAAAAATTAAAATAAATAAAAATATCCCATAGTTTGTAGACGCTATAACTGTTGCGCAAACCAATTAATATACACCTATTGGGATATATCAGGGGTCTAAATGGAGATTCCCCAGTCCCTTTCTCTGCAGCCAAGCAGCAGGGGAAATCTGCGCAGCACAGGGTTGATTAGAGTGTGCCCATCTGGCACACCCTGTATGCACGCCTATGGTGTCCCACTGAACCACATGGCGCTGGGGCATCATGCGGTTTGGTTTGCACGAAAATGTGTATGTTAGCAGATAAATGGGGGATGCCATTAATAATCTATGGCACCGTCAGGCATCTGCTAAAGGACAACGCATAGCTCCCAGCTGTCCCTGATTTTGAGGGACTGTCCCTGATTTGGAGCAATGTTCCTCTGTCCCTCTTTCCTCCTCATTTGTCCCTCATTTTGGTCTGATCCATATAGATGTACAAAAAATGCACTTTTCATCTATCAAAAAAGTGTTTTCCAGCGCTAAACCTTTCACCTGATTTCTGCATTGCTGCATTTGTAAATTCCAAAAACCAATATAAAGAAATAGTAGTGGTAAAAAAAACACTTGTGCGTTTAACCAATCTTGTTTTTTTTTGGTACAATTCTCCTTTAATGGGCGTGGCAAGGGGGCATGTCCTATGCCTGCATACTTTTGCCGATAGGTGTCCCTCATTCCCATCTCAAAAAGTTGGGAGGTATGACAACGCATTTCTGTGCATGGCGGAAAAAAGCGTGCGGTTTTGCATGCAAAGGTGTTAATCTAGCTTTAGGGTTTACTTAAAGAATACACTTTAATGTAAATGTCCTTGTCTTTATCATATTAAATTATAACTATACACATGTACATGGAGGAAGACATATTTACATAGTGTTGTGCTTTACTTACGGATTTATCTTATTCTCCAATCTAACAGACAGTGTGCTTGGAAACTCAGAGCTTCTGCAGTCTCTAATGATGTGGCACACCCACAATGCCCCTGGATCATATTATAGGTATTGAAATGTAAGCTGCCAGGGTTGTTGGCCACACGAGGGAGCTCAGGAGCGGCATTTTTTTTTCCTTAACCATGGCAGAGCAAAAGGTTCTCCTATTGAAAATAAAAATGTGATTTAGTTATGCTGACATTTGTCCTACTTTACTGTATCCTTGTGAAGTTTGAGTTTTGGTGACAGGTGCACTTTACTTTCCAACCATGATGATGATCAAAGCTCAGTTCTGATTGGTCGCTGTAGGTAGCTGTTCATTGCTCTTTGCAGTCTAATGATATGCAGGTTTTCAGCGTTTTATGGAAACGATTTCTTTCGCCTGATGTGTCATATGTGTCTTCCCCTCTAAGCCTCTTAGAATCTCTCCTTCTAATTCCCAGGGTGCCTATATCTTCTCTCCTGCCTGTCAGTGCTGGATCTGTGCCCCATCCGCCTGTACAGGAGATGGAATGTGCTTGTCACTTCTTCTATGTCATTATGTACTAATGTCTCCCATATAATTAATGAGTGTGTTTGCAGAACCCAAAGATTATTATGTATGTGATCACAATGGAGGAGAACATAGAGAGGAAAGAGCAGAGCAATATGATACAAACCATCGATGTCAGCGAAGGCTTTGATCTGTTACTGAACTCCGAGAAGATCAGACGGATAATATCGCAATCTCAGTTCTTCTATAGACACTGGAAGAAATGAAAGCAGCTAATCAGATCTCAGCTATTATTTTCCTTGTATTGGTTAAAAAATGATTGGTCACATGCAAGCCCGGACTGGAACGAAAAAACAGGCCCGGACATTCCAGACCAAGCAGCCAATTCCTTCAGGGACCAGGAGTGCAAGGGGTGGCTGACTATGGGACAACCACGGACCTGGTACCCTGCACTGCAGCACAATGGGGCACTGCGACACAAAGGGGACCACCATAGGCGTGCGCATAGGGTGTGCCGGGTGTGTCCAGGCACACCCTAGTCACCCCGTGCACATTAGTGATATTGCTCTGTGTAGCAGCAGAAACAGGGAAAGATCTCCCTCTTACTGGCTCTGCCATAAGAGAAGTGTTTATGCTCTTCTCTTTCACTGTGCCGGCAGGGAGATCAATGTGCCGGGGTCATATATATGTAGACACCCGCACACGCATGTGTGTTTGAGCTTAAGGGTGCACACTCTAATGCAATAGGCTGCGCACGCCTATGGGGACCACACTGCAAAGGAGCACCGCAATTATTACAGTGCCCCCCCACTGTGCAGCCCCCCTACACCACAGTGCCCCCAACAATCACAGCCCCCCACCACAGTGCCCCCCACAGTCATGCTTCCCCCTCTCTCCAACCACATTGACCCCCCACTCTCTGCCTCCCCTGCACAGTCACACCTCTGGCAGGGCAGAGGCAGGACTAAGCCTGCGTGTCCTGCTCTCCATGTAGGTCTCCAGGTCAGCTATGACTAAGCACTCCTTGTAGTGTGAAACGCGTAAGCTTTGTTCCACTTTGCTGTGATCTGTATTTTGGATGACATTTATTGAATAAAAGGCTAACTTATTTTTTGGAGTGCGACTGTCCAGAATTTCTTTTGACGTCTAAACTAGGTCTCCAGTTCCTCCTGCCCCACACCAACAAGATGACACTGACGGTGGGAGAGCCAGGAGAGGAGACATAAGCACGGCTGCGGTCCACATCAGCCCCAAACAGACCGCGGCCGCCACCCACCTCAAACCGTACGGCCTGGTCACCAACAGGCCCTGCCAGGACACGTGGCCCCGGCCCATCGGGGCAAATGTCCGGTGTGCCCTATGGCCAGTCTGGGCCTGGTCACATGCTATGGGCAGCAACTCCACCCCTAAGTTATATCCAGGATAGGAGACTTATATATATTGGCCTCTATATCTGGGATTTTTGTCTCTCATTCTCTCTCTTTCTCGTTCTCTCTCTCATTCTCTTCACATCATATATATGTGTAGCACTACCCCATTGGAGTCACTGAATTTTAACTGGTTCTTCCCCAATGAGTGCAGAGGCTATCAATCACACAAGCAACAGCCCATTCACTTTGGCTCCATTAAACAGTCAATGTCTTTTTAAGATTTAATGCGGTGTATACACCGCTCCTAAAGCACCCCTGCCCATTAAAATCAATGGGCAGCGCCGCCTAAGCGCCTGCAAAGCACCTCGGCAGCAATGATTTGTGGGCGATCTTTACCCTTTTTTCGGCTGCTAGCGGGGGGTTGAAAGCGCCCCGCTAGCGGCCGAAAAGGGCCACTAAAACAACAGTAAAGTGACGCTAAAAATAGCGACGCTTTACCGCCGACGTCCCCAATGCCCCAGTGTAAAAGTGCCCTTAGGAAAGATTTACTTTGCACTGTGCTGATGATGTCATCAGCACATGCGCTGTGAAGAAACGGCCCTCCGACTTGTTCCTTCACTAGCGAGTGCCTTGAGTGGCAGCAGCTCCCGCGCATGGGAGTGAAGTCACGTGACTCTGGCCAGTCACAGAGCCAGAGTCCGTGGCCCCCGGAAAGCAAGATGGGCGAACATTTACGGCCTACTAGATTTAACTGCTTGCCGATCAAATACCACCAAAGAAAGCTCTATTTGCGGGATGGGGAATCTCACACCCGCAGCTCAATGGCCCAGCAATGACTGCTAACTTTTGGGTTTGAAGTGAACCCAAGTTCTGTTTCAATAATTTTTATTTGAGTTTAACAAGTAGCCAACATGCTATAGTTACGCTCATGCAAGGGCTAACATTGACAGTTATCACACAAGTTAGCTTACAAAAACAGCCAAAAGTGGCAAACATGTAAACATGAAGTAGAAAACGAGAACTAACACAGCAGTAGAAAATGGGCATATTTCATAAGACCGCCAGGGCCAACTAGTCCTGAGAATGTTCCCCAAACCAATGGGGCATCCCATGGCCCTGCCAATACCGATACAGTGGTGCCATATACAGCCTATAGAGATGAGAGGAGAGGCAGATTGAAAATCAAGAGAAAATTAAGGAGAAAGAGGGAATGCGCACCTGACACGTAGGGAGCCAAGGAAGGCTGAGGGAAGCAAAAAAGGAACAGGACCAGAGGGTTAGTGGTCGAGAGAAGGGGGAAAGTTAAGGGCTTGGGAGCATCGGGAATGTCCATCAGAGGCGACCCAAGCTGGCTGGAGGGAGAGTGGGAAAAGCCATGACAGCCATGGTTCCCAAACTTTAAGGAACTTAGCATGGAAGTCATTGCGGATGCTGGACATATGTTTGTTAAGCATCAACACGGTCATGTGATCGCTCACCCCCTGCAAGGGGACAGATGTTTTGTTCCAGGCTTGGGCAATTGTTCTTTCGGCTGACAAAATACTTAAGAAGCGAGCTTCGGCTGATGGACAAATAGGCCCGGGATTGGACAATGACTAAAACAAACTTGTCTTCTTTTGGTATGGAGAGGTGAAAGAAAGTAAATAGGAGGCCAAATATACGGTTCACATAGTGAACCCAAGTTCATCACTAGTGATGACCATATTATGTCAATGACATCGGCCTTATATGGCGTTGTGGCCATATTAGGTAAATTATGTCATGTTGCTGTGTATGAAAACCAGTCAAGTGGTCCCTTTCAGGTCCGTGATGCAGCGTTGATGGATGACAAGAAAATTCTGGTTGGTACTAGTGGTAAACTTGAGCTTGGTCCGAACTTGGATTCAGCTGAACCCTCAAGTAGGCTGTCACTCTTGGGCCAATAAGCCACAGCCAGGACATTCCTGCCCCTTTGTATGCACATAGCTGCAGAGCAGGAATGTCCTGGCTTCAGCTCATTGTCCCAAGAGTGACAGCCCAGTTGTGGGTTCAGCCGAACCCAAGTTCAGACCAATTCCAAGTTCATCCATCAACGCTGTATCACGGACCTGGAAGGGATCACTTGACTGGTTTTCATAGACAGCAGCTTAAAAAAAAGGTTCTTCAGCTTTTGAAGCTGTTTTTAACAGACTATAAATCCTTTTTTCTAGGAGTATTTGGAGTGGAGGGTTCATCCAGCACAATTCTGGAGAACAGTCAAATGTTACACTGCAATTTTCTCCCCATCCGCTTCGGCTTTAAGTGGCTACTTAAAAAGTCAATATAACTCTTCGTAGTAGGTAGCTTTCTTTTTTTATTCCTTGTTGCCTAGTGGACAAAGCAATGCACTTCTTCACAGCAAAAAAAAAAATAATATATATATATATATATATGTTTATCTTGCTTTTGCAGATCTGCTCTCTACAGAGCCTTTTTTTTTCCTTTTTGGATCCTCTTAAAAGTCACATTTATTTTATCCTCAGATTAAGATTGCGGAATACAAAAAAAGTGTTTTTAAATCACATTTATCTTTGAAAGATGCTGTCACCAGCCAGTGCCTGGCCTAGACACTGGGGACACGGGTTCTATCTCAGACATAAGATCTTCTTATTTCGTGGTGTGATGGGCTTGGCAGGTGACACCAGACACGCTCTTCGTTGGCTTAGCGGTGCATACATTAAATCGCTCCCCCCCCCTCCTCCGGATGCACAGAGCGTTAGTGTAGTTTTTGTCACAGCTGCACAGACGAGTTCTCCTCTAACTTAAACAAGCTGGACTGATTCTAATGTAAAATTGACAGTGCCTCCAACCATCAATTAATGCTTACACAGAGATGTTAATTGCTTTTAACTCTCGCTTAATGCGGACGCCGCGTTTACTGTCCAGCCAGGCTGTATCCTGTAAATAACTACAGGCGTGCTTTTAACAGGAAAAGAAAAAAAAAATGAAACACCAAAGTAATAAATATTTTGTGTAGATTAGAACAATAGTGCCATTCATTATATTTTGACTATTAAAACTGTATGTATTGTTATTAATGATAATTACTATTACTGATAGTAGAATTAATAAAGATACAACATAACGAAACATGCATTTTTGCACCAAAATTAAACTTGTATTTTGCATATTTGGGGGGGATGCACCCCGTTTGGTTAATAGCACACCCCGTCTGTGCTTGCCTTCAAAGCTTCTACTTAGATTTTTTGAGTTTTCTTCTGTTGCTTACCTAGTTACCATGCACTCCTTTCCGTTGTTTTTACTAACCTTCCCGACACTCCCCTCCGCTGCTTATACTTACTTTCCCTGCACTCCTCACTACCACCTACACCTACCTTTCCTTCACTCCCCTCTTCTTCTTAAAGCGGAGTTCCACCCATAAAATTTACTTTACAGTATTCATCAGCAAAAAAAAAAAAAAAACATTTGGAAAAATATATATTTTTTTTACTTACTCTTTCCTGGCTGTTGCTAAGGGGTGCCTTGTAATCTGCCTCTACCTTTCTACCTTTCCCTGGTGCCTGCCGTCATTTCCCTGGCTTTGTTGCCATCACAACAGGGCGGGCATTTCTGGTGATGCCGCCCGTGAGAAGTTTACGGCGCTTCGATACGGTCATACTGCGAATGCGCGAGAATGGGCGGTGCATGCTGCTCACTCAGCTGAACCGCATCCCAGAACATTATGCTTGTGGGCTTCACATGCCCACAAGCAATATGGGAATGGCCAGGAAGCAATGACATTAGTTATTTTTTAGATTAAACCGGACATCGGGGGACGAAATTTTAAAAAGATGTGAGTGTTAAATGTTAATGTTTTGAACTTATCAAATGTTAAAAAAAAAAACAACATGTCAGTGGAACTCCGCTTTAAATTCTCTGCCCCCCTCCCCATCTACTGCTTATATTTGCCTTTCTTGCACTCCTTTTCGCTGCTTACACGTATCTTCTCTGAGCTTTCTTCTGCTGCTTAGGCTGGCCATAAACTCGGCTGATTCTGCAGAAAGCAGGCGAGATTCAAACCGTTATTGGGAAAGCAGAATCTACCAAGTTGATCGATCGATCAACTTGGGTACAACCAGCCTGCAGGATTCTCCTACGATTATCGGCAGCGGCTGCTATAGCCACAAGCGATAATCACTGTTATCTCCCGGTAGGGACAGCTTCCCTCCTGAATAAGTAGTGAATTTTATATACAACTACAGCACCTTGAAAAAGTATTCATACCCCTTGAAATTTTCCACATTATGTCATGTTACAACCAAAAACGTAAATGTATTTTGTTGGGATTTTATGTGATAGACCAACACAAAGTGGCACATAATTGTGAAGCGGAAGGAAAATGATAAATGGTTTTCAACATTTTTTACAAATAAATATGTGAAAAGTGTGGGGTACATTTGTATTCAGCCCCCCTGAGTCAATACTTAGCAGAACTGCCTTTCACTGCAATTACAGCTGCAAGTCTTTTTGGGGATGTCTCTACCAGCTTTACACATCTAGAGAGGGACATTTTTGCCCATTCTTCTTTGCAAAATAGCTCAAGCTCTGTCAGATTGGATGGAGAGCGTCTGTGAACAGCAATTTTCAAGTCTTGCCACAGATTCTCAGTTGGATTTAGGTCTGGACTTTGACTGGGCCATTCTAACACATGAATATGCTTTGATCTAAACCATTCCATTGTAGCTCTGGCTTTATGTTTAGAGTCGTTGTCCTGCTGGAAGGTGAAATTCTGCCCCAGTCTCAAGTCTTTTGCAGACTCTAACAGGTTTTCTTCTAAGATTGCCTTGTATTTGGCTCCATCCATCTTCCCATCAACTCTGACCAGAAATTAAATAGGAGGCCAAATATACGGTTCACATAGTGAACCCAAGTTCATCACTAGTGACTAGTGATGACCATATTATGTCAATGACATCGACCTTATATGGCGTTGTGGCCATATTAGGTAAATGATGTCATGTTGCTGTGTATGAAAACCAGTCAAGTAGTCCCTTTCAAGTCCGTGATGCAGAGTTGATGGATGACAAGAAAATTCTGGTTGTTACTAGTGGTAAACTTGGGCTTGGTCCGAACTTGGGTTCAGCTGAACCCTCAAGTAGGCTGTCACTCTTGGGCCAATAAGCCACAGCCAGGACATTCCTGCCCCTTTGTATACACATAGCTGTAGAGCAGGAATGTCCTGGCTTCAGCTCATTGTTCCAAGAGTGACAGCCCAGTTGTGGGTTCAGCCGAACCCAAGTTCAGACCAATTCCAAGTTCATCCATCAACACTGTATCACGGACCTGGAAGGGATCACTTGACTGGTTTTCATAGACAGCAACTTAAAGCGGAGTTCCACACAAAAATGGAACTTCCACTTTTCGGAACCCTCCCCCCCTCCGGTGTCACATTTGGCACCTTTCAGGGGGGAGGGGGGTGCAGATACCTGTCTAAGACTGGTATTTGCACCCACTTCCGGCATAGACTCCCATGGGAGTCTATGCCTCTTCCCGTCCCCACCGCGCTGTCTGCTGGGAACACACAGCTCCCAGGAGAGAGCGGGGACCACTTGGGACGTGCAGCGCGACTCGCGCATGCGCAGTAGGGAACCGGGAAGTGAAGCCGCAACGCTTCTCTTCCTGATTCCCTCACCTAGGATGGCGGCGGCAGCTGCCGAGAACCGAGCGGGTTCTCGGCGTCGCCTGCTGACATCGCTGGACCCTGGGACAGGTAAGTGCCCATGTATTAAAAGTCAGCAGCTGCAGTATTTGTAGCTGCTGGCTTTTAATATTTTTTTTTTTTTTTAGCGGTGTGGGTGGACCCCCGCTTTAAAAAAAAGGTTCTTTAGCTTTTGAAGCTGTTTTGAACAGACTATAAATCCTTTTTTCTTGGAGTATTTGGTTTTCAACATTAAAAAATGTTGAAAATCATTTATCATTTTCCTTCCGCTTCACAATTATGTACCACTATGTGTTGGTCTATCACATAAAATCCCAACAAAATACATTTACGTTTTTGGTTGTAACATGGTTTTCAACATTTTTTACAAATAAATATGTGAAAAGTGTGGGGTACATTTGTATTCAGCCCCCCTGAGTCAATACTTTGCAGAACCAACTTTCACTGCAATTACAGCTGCAAGTCTTTTTGGGGATGTCTCTACCAGCTTTGCACATATAGAGAGTGACATTTTTGCCCATTCTTCTTTTAAAAATAGCTCAGGCTTTGTCAGATTGGATGGGGGGCGCCAGTGAACAGCAATTTTCAAGTCTTGCCACAGATTCTCAGTTGGATTTAGGTCTGGACTTTGACTGTGTCATTCTAACACATGAATATGCTTTGATCTAAACCATTCCATTGTAGCTCTGGCTGTATGTTTAGGGTTGTTGTCCTGCTGGAAGGTGAAATTCTCCCCCAGTCTCAAGTCTTTTGCAGACTCAGGTTTTATTCTAAGATTGCCTTGTATTTGGCTCCATCCATCTTCCCATCAACGCTGACCAGCTTCCCTGTCCCTGCTAAAGAAAAGCATCCCCACAACATGATGATGCCACCACCATGTTTCACGGTGGGGATGGTGTGTTCAGGGCGATGTACAGTGTTAGTTTTCCACCACACATAGCATTTTGCTTTTAGGCCAAAAAGTTCAATTTTGGTCTAATCTGACCAGACCACCTTCTTCCACATGTTTGCTGGGTCCCCCACATGGCTTCTCACAAACTGCAAACGGGATTTTTTATGGCTTTCTTTCACTAATGACTTTCTTCTTGACACTCTTCTATAAAGGGCAGATTTGTGGAGTGCAGGACTAATAGTTGTCCTGTGGACAGATTCTCCCACCTGAGCTGTGGATCTCTGCAGCTCCTCCAGAGTTACCATGGACCTCTTGGCTCTTCTCTGATGAATGCTCTCCTTGCCCGGCCGGTCAGTTTAGGTGGACGGCCATGTCTTGGTAGGTTTGCAGTTGTGCCATACTCTTTCCATTTTCGGATGATGGATTGAACAGTGCTCTGTGAGATGTTCAAAGCTTGGGATATTTTTTTTATAACCTAACCCTGCTTTAAACTTCTCCACAACTTCATCACTGACCTGCCTGGTGTGTTTCTTGGCCTTCATTAAAGTAAAGATATGTGGCGCTATTCCATCAATCAGTATAAAAACAATAAAGATAAGGTGCAATGGGCATCCCTTTGATAAAGTCACGTGCTGTGACGCAACGCGTCAGGGTAGGAGGAGTCAGGTGCCGACGCTTCTCGGGGACGGCCGAACCCGGAAGCCTTGCTCACATCTACTGTTTACTGCGTATTTTAATGTAAGTTGCTACGTTTTTTTCCAATAAATGTGTTTGTAATACTGCACCATGAGACCTCTCCTTTGTTCTTGATTAACCGCTGGGACCGCTGAGAGAGCTGGGAGCTGTGGGATAAGAGACAGACTCATTTGATGAAAGACACGCTGCAGGAAATACATCCTCTCCTAGTTATTATCCACCCGCTCTACTTGGCCCATTGGGGCCGCTGCTGGAGGTGAGAGGCTGGGGGAAACTTCTGGGAGATGCACTAGAACGTGCATAGAAGAAAAATTACCAGTCACTGCACACTCTTTTTGCACTGTGTTTAAAGACTTTGTTGTGGAAATCACCTATCACCACTGCACTTTTTGTATGGACTACATTGCACTATTGTCACCGTTTGGGACAGCATCTCTGTGGTGGGATTAGCTGTCCTATCATTAACACATTATTTATTATTTATTATTTTCTATTCATTATAAGTACTGTTATATTTATCTATTTATTTATTTATTATGATAGTTATGGTATAATTGGTATTTTCACCTGGGTATTTATTATATATGGCAATTTTTGCTGAACTTATGAATTTTTTTTTGCACTATTTGCCACCTAAATATTTTTACACGCAAGCTCACGTATAAGAGCCACGTACTTAATTTGCCAATATTTTATCTCCAGTGATTATTTGTGAGGTATTGACATATCACTTATATATGATTTTTTTGGTTATGAGCATCTTATTTGTGAAGTCAGTTTTTCATATTCACATATTCACACGGGAAATCAATTAATTTTTTTCATTAGATGAGGGGTGATCAGTATATTTCATCAAGCACTGAAACTGTATTTAATATTTTTTATTAATTTTTAATAATTTAAAAAATTTTTTTTCATACTTCAGAACTGTATCTCCATATTTTTATCCACTTGTGGATGGTGACATTTATTGTCAAGCTACTGGATATAATTTCCTGACATTTATTGTAGAAGGTGGGATTTGCTCTGCCCATAGCACCTTATCTTTATTGTTTTTATACTGATTGATGGAATAGCGCCACATATCTTTACTTTAATTTATTTTTTGGGGTGTTGAGTGGACCTATCTATGTTGGCGGCTCTCCATCGGGTATTTTACTGTCAGTTTCTAAATTCCCTCACTCAGATTGTGGTTTTGCGCATTAGTTCTTACTTATTTTAGTTTCTTGGCCTTCATGATGCTATTTATTCACTAAGTTCTCTAACAAACCTCTGAGGGCTTCACAGAAAAGCTGTATTTATACTGAGATTAATTACACACAGGTGGACTCTAGGGCCCAACTGGCCTACCAGGATACCAAGAAATTTCCCCTCTGTCCTCCTCTTGAGGAGCTGGGTCTGTGTGTGTACGGCGGTGATGTAACAAGGTCCCGCCCCCCTAGACCGGCTCATGTGATAGTTTTCTATGGAACACTGATTGAATCAGTATTCCGGCTAACACGCGAGCTGGTCTAGGGGGGCGGGACCTTGTTACAGCACTGCCGTACACACACAGACCCAGCTCCACAATATACAGCGGG
Source organism: Lithobates septentrionalis (assembly GCA_037952835.1). Lineage (NCBI taxonomy): Eukaryota > Metazoa > Chordata > Amphibia > Anura > Ranidae > Lithobates > Lithobates septentrionalis. Next base: position 1,373,667 of record JBBDGP010003086.1, on the reverse strand, counting down.
ATATGGCCGATGTGTGTTCAATCCAGGAAAGGTGAGTCTGCAATTTGTGGGCACAAAGAGGCTCCAGTGGTCGGCACAAAGAGGTGGCAATTTATGGGCACAGAGGCTGCAATTGGTGGGCACAGAGAGGCTCCAGTGATTGGCACACAGAGGCGGCAATTTGTGGGCACAGAGGCTGCAATTTGCAGGCACATAGGCTGCAATTTGTGGGCACAGAAAGGCTGCAATTTGTGGGCACACAGAGGCTGCAATTGGTGGGCACAAAGGCTAATTTGTGGGCACAAAGGCTGCAATTGGTGGGTACAGAGGCTGCAATTGGTGGGCACAGAGGCTGCAATTTGTGGGCACAGAGAGGCTGCAATTTGTGGGCACACAGAGGCTGCAATTTGTGGGCACACAGAGGCTGCAATTTGTGGGCACAGAGGCTGCAATTTGTGGGCACACAGAGGCTGCAATTTGTGGGCACACAGAGGCTGCAATTTGTGGGCACACAGAGGCTGCAATTGGTGGGCACACAGAGGCTGCAATTGGTGGGCACACAGAGGCTGCAATTTGTGGGCACACAGAGGCTGCAATTGGTGGGCACAGAGAGGCTGCAATTGGTGGGCACAGAGAGGCTGCAATTGGTGGGCACAGAGAAGCGGCAATTGGTGAGCACAGAGAGCTTGCATTCATGGGCATAGAGAGGCTGCATTCATGGGCACAGTGAGGCTGCATTGATGGGTACAGCGAGGCTGCATTGGTGGGCACAGCGAGGCTGCATTGGTGGGCACAGTGAGGCTGCATTCATGGGCCCCGTAAAGCTGCATTTGATGGGCACAGTGAGGCTGCAATGATGGGCACCATAAGGCTGCATTGGTGGGCAAAGTGAGGCTGCATTCACGGGCACAGAGAGGCTGCATTGGTGGGCACAGTGAGAGTGCATTGATGGGCACAGTGAGGGTGCATTTGACGGTTACTGGTGAGGCTGCATTGATCTCTTGTATCATGTCTGCAGTCTCTGGCCATCTCTTGTACCATGTCTGCAGTCTCTGACCATCTTTAGTATGATGTCCTCAGTCTCTAACCATCTCCTGTACCATGCCCGCAGCCTCTGACACCTCCTGTATCATGCCTGCAGCCTCTGACCATCTCTTGTATCATGTCCTCAGTCTCTAAACATCTCTTGTATCCTGTCCTCAGTCTCTAAACATCTCTTGTATCCTATCCTTAGTCTCTAAACTTATCTTGTATCATGTCCTCAGTCTCTAAACATCTCTAGTATCCTATCCTCAGACACTAAACATCTCTTGTATCATGTCCTCAGTCTCTAAACATCTCTTGTATCATATTCTCAGTCTCTAAACATCTCTTGTATTATGTCCTCAGTCTCTAACCATCTCCTGTATCATGTCCTCAGTCTATAACCATCTCGTGTATCATGTCCTCAGTCTTTAACCATCTCTTGAACCATGTCTGAATCCTCTGACCATCTCTTGTCTTATATCATGTCTGCAGTCTCTGAGGGGGAGTCTGGAGAGGAGTCAAGAGTGGGATGCTGCCGGGATGGGGATCATGGGAGAAGTCAGACGTGTGTGGACTGTGGAGAGAAGACTATAGGATAAAACCAGAGCCACCAACCTGGAGCCATCTAACTGAGCCCTGCACAGTGTACTTGAGAGGAGGTCAGTGACAGCGCCGCCAGGCAAGTCTAAGGGGGGTCACTGATGTAAGGGGGGAGTGAATACAATAATATAAGTGGGCACTGATATAAAGGTTTCTCCCTTATATCAGTAACCCACCCCTTACCTTTGTGTATTCTTTCTGTAGAAGGTGGTCTCTGGAAACCAGAGTCCCCCCCACATTCCCAGAGTTTCTGGGGTGCCCCTTGATGATTGACCAATCTTACCACTTTTAACTGGAATTTGCTTATATATATTATATATATACATATATATATATATATATATATATATATATATATATATATATATATATATATATATATATATATATATATATATATATATATATATATATATATATATATATATAAAGCCCTATGTGCTTTCATATCTGTCTTCTATATATATATATACACGTGTAAACAATTAGTGTAGCGCTAAATGGTGAAATACCTTTGTGTGCAAAAAAATCACTAATGTGAAAGTGATAATATGACACCCACTATAGGTACATGTGCAAAAGTGCTGACATATAACAAATCACAAACAATAAACCATAATAAAATTATACAGAAGAAGTGAATGCACTGGAATTCATAAAAAGGAAAAGTTCACTGTAGGACAGCAAAACAACACATGATGTGCATATCCAAAATATAAACACCAAAAGTCCAAAAAGTGGCAACAGTAAAAACTCCACTTCCGCAGACGATAGATAGCTGAGATTTCAAATGGAATGACTCAGATACATGTGGAAACTTCAAAAACGGTTGTCAAGGTGCAGGTCAATCAATAGGATTTATTAAGATTAAGATCATACATCGAGGAACAGATGCAGAGACGATAAAAATTGTGATCACAAAAAAATGGTGGTATAAAAGCAATGTGTAAGGCATAGGATAAGTAAGTCCGGCTCGTTTCGACATCATAGGTCATCAACTATGCTTTTATACTACCATTTTTTGTGATCACAATTTTTATTGTCTCTGCATCTGTTCCTCAATGTATGATCTTAATAAATCTTATTGATTGACCTGCACCATTGGGAGCCACGCTTTTTTACATTTTTCCTGTATATATGCCTCCTGTTGAGAACGCCCACCCCCACGCCTATCCTCTGGATTGACCCACCGGGTGACTTATTGATGTTACCCGGTCGTATGGTTTGGAGTCCAGGGATCTATCGTTTGGTCTCGTCCGGCCTCTCCATCTTCACTACACTAGAGCGCTAGGAATCAGCGCTCAGAGCCCATTAGACTCCCTGCCGTATGGTATGTGTGTCCACCACATCTGGTAAGAGTATTTCATCTTTTCCATTTGACAACCGTTTGACAACCATTTAGCGCTACACTAATTGTTTACACATTTATCTGGACTTTGTTTGAGTGTTAGCAGCTTCATTTCTTTTTTGGTTTAGCACAGTTTTTTCCCTATACATCTCTCTCTCTCTCTCTCTCTATATATATATATGCATGGTTTTCCCTTTCATGAACAAGGAAATAATGACGTTATGATGTTGGACTGGTATAATAATGCTATGGGGCTGGTATGGCATTTTTTCCAGGGCTGGTTTTTATACCCAGTCCGGCCCTGGTGGACTCTATTTACTAATTAGGTGACTTCTGAAGTTCTACTAGATTTTAGTTAGAGATATCAGAGTAAAGGGGGCTGAATACAAATGCACAACACACTTTTCAGATATTTATTTGTAAAAATTTCTGAAAATCCTTTATCATTTTCCTTCCACTTCACAATTATGTGCCACTTTGTGTTGGTCTATCACAGAAAAAATCCCAGTAAAATACATTTACGTTTTTGGCTGTAATATGACAAAATGTGGAAAATTTCAAGGGGTATGAATACTTTTTTCAAGGCACTGTATATAGTTTAGACCAAAATAAGGGACAAATGAAGAGGAAAGAGGGACAGACAGAGGGACTTTGTTCTGAATGAGGGACAGTCCCTTGAAATCAGGGACAGTTGGGAGCTATGGGCTCACGTACATGGCAAGGATAAGATTTTAACGACTGCTTTATCTGCGCACTGTTATTGAACTCATCTACATATATTCAGCATCGGTGGGTTGGAACGCAGGCAAAATATGTTTTGCTAATTAGCCGAAAAGACAGCAAATTTGTTTAGTCGGTTTACGCTCCTCTTTACAGTGACGTCTTTTGTCAATGTGAAAAGGTGACAAGAACTTGCAGCCACGTATTGATGGCTGTTTGTCACCTTTTGTCAAACTGAATTGATTATCGCATTTACACAAATATAGTTACCCGCGATTGTGACGCTTTAGTGCCTGTGCGGTTCTCGGGCTGAGTTCTCAGTCGTGGAAGATCACAGGGACTTTCTTGATGCCGTTTGTGCTTTATTCTTATTTATTTATTTTGAGCGCTCAGGCAAAACATTAATTATAACTCCAAGGCTGGCTCTTCTGATATGACTAACACAAACAAAAAAAAATACATTTCCTCTTGTTGCCGCACTTAAATGTTTAAACTCGAATTGTGGTGATCATTATTAAAGAGACCCTGCCACCAGACCATTCATTTTAATACAAATCAACCCAAAAGTTTATATGTGCATGTATGTATTTTATGTATGTAATTTAAATGTAAAATCCTCTTTTATGTAGACATGCAAAAGGCCCCAGCACCGCCATCTCGGATGTGCTGTCAGCAGCCCCAGAAAACTTAGAGCTGTCACATAAGTGACAATCTATAGCTGTCATTCTCAACCTTTTTACTCTCAAAAAACCCTTGAAAACAATTTTAAGTCTAGAAGAGCCCCTTGCTAAAACCAATATATTGGGGGGCAGCGAGAAGAAAACGACTTACTTTGTTGGCCAGTAGGAAGAATGCTCCTTACATTGGTGGTCAGTGGGAAGATTGCCCTTCCATTGGTGGTCAGTGGGAAGAATGCCCCTTACATTGGTGGTCAGTGGGAAGAATGCCCCTTACATTGGTGGTCAGTAGGAAGAATGCCCTTCCATTGGTGGTCAGTGAGAAGAATGCTCCTTACATTGGAGGTCAGTGGGAAGAATGCTCCATACATTGGTGGTCAGTGGGAAGAATGTCCCCCTTACTTTTGTGGACAGGTAGAATAATGCCTATTACTTTGGTCAATAGGAAGAATGTCTCCATTTGGTGGTCTGTGGGAAGAAAATCGCCCTTGCCTTGGTGGTCAGTTGGAAGATAATTTTAGGTCTAGAAGAACCCCTTGCTAAAACCAAATTTATTGGGGAGCAGCGGGAAGAAACCCACTTACTTTGGTGGCCAGTGGGAAGAATGCTCCTTACATTGGTGGTCAGTGGGAAGAATGCTCCCCTTACTTTTGTGGACAGGTAGAATAATGCCTCTTACTTTGGTGGTCAGCAGGAAGAATGTCCCCATTTGGTGGTCTGTGGGAACAAAATCGCCCTCGCCTTGGTAATCTGTTGGAAGAATGCTCCTTACATTGGAGGTCAGTGGAAAGAATGTTCCTTACATTGGAGGTCAGTGGGAAGAATTTTCTTTACAGTGGTGGTCGGTAAGAAGAATGTTCCCCCTACTGAGATAGAATAATGCCTCTTTCTTTGGTGGTCAGTGGGAAGCAGGCCTGGACTGGGACAAAAAATAGACTCTGGCACTTTAGACTGAGCAGCCCATTTTTTAAAAACCAAATTACAAATAATAACTACCGTTTTTTTCCCAGGGACTGGGGGTGGGTGGGCTGTGGGGGTTCTTGGGGATGGTTGCTGACGGGATATTCACGGACTCGGTCCTCTGCACTGTAATGTAAAGGGGACTGCAATGTAAAGGGACACTGTAATGATTACAGTGCCACTTTACAATGCAGTCCTCTTTATATCAAAGTATATCTTTACATAACAGTGCCTTTAGCAATCATAGCCCCTCATCATAGCTCATGATAGTACCCCTTGCAATCATGTCCCTCCTTATCTCTCCAATCACAGTGCCCCCTTTTCCTCTCTGCCTCCCTTGCACAGTCCTACAATGTCATCCTATCAGCAGGGCAGGGAGTGGGAGGAGCTGCAGACCTGGATAAAATTATCAAGTGGGTGATCCTCCCACCCCCTGCCCTGCTGATAGGATAACATTGTAGGACTGTGCAAGGGAGGCAGAGAGGAAAAGGGGGCACTGTGATTGGAGAGATAAGGAGGGATGGGCTTGTGTCGCAGAGGATGTGACTGGAGCCCACCCAGGTGTGTTACAACAGTGAATGAATATTCGCTGTTGAAAAACTGATCCTCAATCCGGCCAACCAGAAGCGGATGTGAGACCCGTTTTCCAATTGGCCAAAAAGAGTAGACTCCCGATTGGTCGCCGAGGAGGAGGGAGGAAACGGAAGCCGCTGCTGCCATCACCGTGATTGATGCCCCGTGGAGAGCAGGAGAATGGGAGGCCGCCACCGCTGTGATGGGGTAAGTGCTACCGACCGACTACTGTTAGCCGCCCCCCCCCCGCCCCCCCGAAAGTTTTTCCACCGGTCGCCACTGCCCAGATAGCAAGGATAATTTGCCACAAATTACACTTGCAGAGCACTTGAAGCACAAGTTCTAGTTGACACTTTTCCAATCTGTAGCAAATTTGCGTTGCAAGACAAGTCTCTAGCAAGAGCAAAGTTGCAGTGGTGAGTCTACAGGAAGAGCTCTGCAAGTCTACAGCATGAAAGTTCAGCCACAGTGCCCCCTGTGGTGGGGACCCACTTGACACAGCTGCGTAACAGGGCTGGTGTGAAACCCAATAACAAGGAATAACCATATATTGCACCTCTATTATTACCTGGGTATCCGTTGTTCCACCTGCTTAGCGAATTAATAAACTTCACGCCAATTTATACTTTAACCAGACTATGAGTTTACTGAAGGTAAGATTAAGACAGTGATTCTAATAACAATCCTGATGCACAGATTCAGAGCAATAATAAACCAAATGCATATAAAAGAATATCACTCAGACATTACCGGAATGATGTAGGCAGGCGCATCTCCAAGTGGGACTAAGTGGTAAGACCTTGACACTGGGCACTTTTTGCAGCTCTTAAAGTATGTAACAGGATTAGAGGGCCTTATAAAAAATGGTATATTCTCTTATCTTCTTTCTTCAGCCAGCCATATTATACTGCAGTATTTGTATTCCAGTGAGTGAGCAGATGTCAAAGTAATATAAAGTACTAGGCAACGTCAAACTCAAACATGCAACACACTTGTAACCTTCCTCTTGGGAGAATGTGACCGGACCGTCAGTCGATGTCTAGTGAAGTACAGGCTTTGAGGCTTGGTTAAACACGGTCTATTTTAATGAGACCGCTACGTAGAACTGCAGGTCTCAGCAACACTCCAAAACTAGTCTATACCGTATTAAGTGCTTTATATAAATCTTGGGCAACAGCCCTCCCACCACACCAGGCCCGGACAGTTGTAGCGCTACGTTTCTGTGATCTCAGTCCCGCCTCCAGGTGGGCTCTGGCACACTGCACCACTCCGTCAGATGAACAATGGCTGTCATTAGGCTCCTTGGATCCTCCAACCCGATCACATGCGCCCCCAGCACACTGTGTTCAAAGACCTCTCCGGGGGCATCAACTCCTTTCCGCGCCAAGCAGGCCGCGCTCTTCCGAACACTCCCACACAGGTCCCTGCAGGCAGGTCTCGCTTCCCAGGAAAAAGAGACCCTCACATGCAATGCATGTCCTTTATAAAGCCCTACCCACCAGGAATTTCTGCAACTTGGCCTCCTGGGTAGGTAAGTGGGCACTGTGGGTAAGCAAGATAAATTAAACAAAACTTTGAAGTCACTTCCTATTTATGTTGGCGTGGACGGCACAGTGGTGTAGTGGATAGCACTCTCACCTAGCAGTAAAAAGGGTCGCTGGTTCGAATCCCAACCACAACACTACCTGCCTGGAGTTTGCATGTCCTCCCTGTGCCTGCGTGGGTTTCCCCCGGGTACTCTGGTTTCCTGCCACACTCCAAAGACATGCTGGTAAGTTAATTGGCTTCTGTCCAAAATTGGCCTTGGTATATGGGTGTGAGTTGGGGACCTTGGATTGTGGGCTCCTTGAGGGTAGGGACCGATGTGTGTAAATTGACAGCGCTATATGGGTACTTTAAATAAATAATAATAGTCGATGGGCATCTTGGTGAGGCACAATGTACAGGGATAGGGACAATTGTGGGCACGTGCCCACACTCACTCAGGTTGAACTGGATGGACTGGTGTCTTTATTCAACCTTACCAACTATGTAACTATGTATATGTTTTGTCCATGCTCTTATGTGAAGTCTTATTCACAGAGATGAGCTGACCACTAGAGGGAGCCAACCACTAATCTAATAGCATTACATACTGCCTATAATTAGATGGCAAGAATCCCAGCGCTACATTTGCAAAGAAAGTTGATCTGGAGTCATGCAATGCGGACTTGACTTGCTGCAATTGTGCAACAAACTTGTGAAGCCTGACAAGTCTGGCAACAGATTAGCAAGTCGTTTTCAAATTTGCAGCACAATTGCTCGCTATCTGGGTAGCGGGAGGTGAGCTTCTGTGTTAGCCCTGTCCAGACCGCGGTTGCCCGTTACATCCCGCTGTGCAGCCTGGTCATCAACAGGCCTCAGAGTGGGGGTTGGGGCCCCCTGCATTAGCCAGCTCTTGTTAGGAACATGCGGCTCCGGCACACTTGGTTGAATGCCTGGGGTGCCCTATCGCCAATCTGGGCCTGGCTGCAATGAAATGCACATGTATTAGGCCAGCATTTATCAACCTTTAATTAAAAAATGTTACCCCTACCAAAGTAACACAAACAAAGCCCCCCATCACAAAAAAGTCCCTCCCTCTTCACACCATAGCCCCCCTTTACTTATAGCAATGAATGATGCCATGCACCCTGCTCTGCCCCCTGCACCATGGAAACAACTGATGCAGTGCAGTGGAAATGGGCAGGGAAATGTGTAGCCATGCTGACTTGGCAGTGCCGGGGCTGCGCACTGCTCACCAGCCCCTCCACTTCCTGATACAAATGTCATTGGTTCTGAGAGGGTGCCACTGAAATATGGCGGGGGGGGGGGAATGCCACCCCAGCAACCCTGTAGATCCGGCCCTGCCATGATCTTGTCACAAGTTCACAGGTTTTCCTTCCTTGGACCATTTTTTTTTTTGAACACTACAGATCAGGAACATCCCACAAGAGCTGCGCTTTTGGAGTTGCTCCGGCCCAGTCGTCGTGCCATTACAATTTGGCCTTCAAAGTCGCTGAAATCCTTACCCTTGTCTATTTTTATCTTTCAACACATCAACATCAGAGACAACATGCTTCCTTTCTGCCTAATATATCCCCCCTAGGGCCAGGACAAAGGGTGGGCAGGAAGGGCGGCTGCCCTGGGCACTGTGGTATCAAGTGAGGTGGGGGGGCACTATGAGGAGATTGAGGGGGGAGGGGATTTGTGTTGTGAGGAGGAATTCGGGGGGGGCAGCAGGGGAAAAGAATTGTTTAAGGGGGGTGGGAGAAGAGGATTTGTGCTAGGAGGGGGGATTTAGAGGGTTTGTGCTAGAAGAGGTGATATGGTAGAGGGGGAATAGATTTGTGCTAGGAGGGGAATTTTTTTTTGGGGGGGGGGGGATTTGTGCAAGTAGGGATGATTGGGGGGGTGTTTTTGCTGGGAGGATATTCATGCTAGGAGGGGGATTTGGATGGGGGGGTGAGAGAATTTGTACTCAGAGGGGAAATTTGAGGTGTGGAGGATTTGTGCTAGGAGATGTGATTTTTTTTGTGGGGGGGGGGGGCATTTGTGCCGGGGGGATTATGGGATGGAGGGGGCAAAGATTTGTACTGGGAGGGGGATTTCAGCAAGGGGGCTGCGATTTGTACTGGGGGGGGGGAATTTATGCTAATCATGCAGATTAGTGCACAATTATTTTTTTGGAGGGGGGGGGGTGGTGATTTTTGTTGACATAATGCTCATACATCTTGGGGGGGGGGGGGCATAGTTTGGCATGTTCGCCCTGGGCTCTAGGGGAGCTTGTCCTGGAACTGCTCCCACCCACTTTCAAGCGCCATTATCATGAGATAAGCAATTTCAGTAGATGAGAGAAGCCTGTACAACTGAAGGTGAGGTTGGCGTTCAGCTTTAACAGACCGAATAGACATGTGCAATTCGTTTCGTTCCGAATTCGTTTTTAAAATTTTTTGACAAATTCGTTAATTTGGAGATATTCGAATTAATGAAAATCCGTTTAACAAATTTTTCCTGAATATTCGTAAATTTGAAGTTTGAAAATTCGGATTTCGAAAATTTGGAATTTGAAAATTCGAAATTCGAAAATTTGGAATTCGAAAATTCGGAAACCTGAAAATTCGAAAATCTGAAATAATAACTAACTAATAATAACTTAACTATTACTAACTATTACATTCTAGGTATTGGAATTTATGAATTATCCGAAATAACGAATGTCATATCTAAACGAATGGAACGTAACGAAATAATAATAATAAATCCCAATAATAATAATAAAAACATTTTATTATTTATTATTCATTTGTTCCGTTCCATTTGCTTTCACGGGGCATTCGTTATTTCGGATAATTCGTAACTTCGGATAGATTCGTATTCGTTGCGTTCACTAACAGCCAAATTTAAAAGGAAATTCCAATACCTATAATTTAATAGTTAGTTATTATTAGTTAGTTAGTAATTTTTTCTAATTATTATTATTTATTATTTTATTATTTTTCTAATTATCGGATTTTCTTTCTTATTTTCGGATTTTCAAATTTACGGCTTTATGAATTGCGAATGACCCAAAAAGCGAAAAAAAACCCCAAAAAACAAATGAAATGCAAACGAACAAATTTTTTCGGCAGTGCACGTATCTAAGACCAAATAGGAGAAGTTCACTAAAACTTTACAACTCGGTAACTTTTGGCCCCGATGCTGCAATATTTTTTATTTAAAACCTTTCATGCTCTTGACCTTGTCTCTTTTTTTTTTTTGCTCAGGGATTTTACTGAACAGTGTTTTGTTGCCATAGCAGTGTTTTCTGGCTTTACTGCCTTCTTCGCGCAAGTCCATTAACAAAAATATATTTACCCTTCAGAAAATAATTGTCATTAGCCGGCTCCTTTATTCGATACCACCCGGGTAATTGTATTTCCATCTTTTTTCAGCGGCTGCACAAGCTGTTCTGCCGCATCCCTTCATGGTGGATAATAATGGCCGGACAGCTGGGATTGCTGCTAATTCTTTACCAGGCGATGCATTTGGAGTTGTTCGGCTCATGAGACGGAAATGGAATAAGTGCTGGAGAACTGCAATATTTTCCCAACCTTGAACTACACAAGCACAATTTATGGAATCTTCTCAGAGAATTATGTGTATGAGGAGGTGATGGACTACTAGAGACGTGTTTGTACTTATTTGGGAAGAAAGAGAATGTTGACTACAGAAAGAATAAAAAGGTACAAAGTTTCTGCAAGTTGTCCATTGGACTCTACTGTCGAAGGCATTAACCGACCACCCTATAGTAGTCTTGCTGTTACAGAGTTGCCACGCTATGCAGGATCCTATATATATATATATATATATATACGCGATGCTGCACTTCTATAGGGGTGAGGTCAGTACTCTGTGCAGGCCAGTCCAGTTCCTCCACCCCAAACTCACTCATCCGTGTCTTTATGGACCTTGCTTTATACACCGGTCCAAATCATTTGGTGGAGGGGGGATTATGGTGTGGGGTTGTTTTTCAGGGGTTGGGTTTGGCCCCTTAGTTCCAGTGAAGGGAACTCTTAAGACATTTTGGACAATTTCATGCTCCCAACTTTGTGGGAACAGTTTGGGGATGGCCCCTTCCTGTTCCCACATGACTGCGCACCAGTTCACAAAGTAAGGTCCATAAAGACATGGATGAGCAAGTTTGGAGTGGAGGAACTTGACTGGCCTGCATAGAGTCCTGACCTCAACTTAATAGAATGCTTTGGGGGGAATTAAAGCAGAGACTGCGAGCCAGGTCTTCTTATCCAACATGAGTGCCTGACCTCACAAATGCGCTTCTGGAAGAACGGTCAAACATTCCCATAGACACACTCCTAAACCTTGTGGACAGCCTTCCCAGAAGAGTTGAAGCTGTTACAGCTTCAAATGGTAGGCCAACTCAATATTGAACTCTAGGGACTAAGACTGGGATGTCATTATCACGGCAGGTGTCCCAATATATTTTGACAATATAGTGTATATATTGTAGATTCACATCAGTCCCTGCCCTCACGGAGCTTACAATCTAAGGTCCCTAACTCACATTTATATACTAGGGCCAATTTAGACAGGATCCAATTAACCTACCAGCATTTCTTTTGGAGTGTGGGAGGGAACTCACCCGGGCAGAACATGCAAACTCCAGGCAGGTGGTGCCGCGGTTGAAATTCAAACCAGTGACCCCAGTGCTGCTAGAAAGAAGTGCTAACCACTTAGCCACTGTGCTGCCCACAACATGTACAGTTTATACAAGATGGGGAGCACAAGTCACAGGGAATACCGGAGATGCAAGGAAGAGGCAACCGGGACTGGGTACAGGAACAAGGGGAGCAGATATAAGACAACTGGGTGCAGGGTACAGGATGCAGGGCTAGAGCAAGATCAAGATCAGGGTAAGTGGCAACAGAATCAGACTTAGCACAGCAAGCAAATCAAAACTGCAGACAGAGCAGGAGCAGGCAAGGCAAAAAACTGACACCAGGTGTACTAGCAGAGGAGAGACTTAAAGTGGATGTAAACCCTCACATATACCCAATGAAGTGAATAGTCTCAAATAATACACAGAGATGAAAGGAGTCTGGGCATACACTGTGTGAGAGCTGATTGGAGGAAAGTCACCCCCACCCCCTACATATTCAGAGGAACAAAGAAACTTGCAGAGCTCTACTGTAAGTAGACAAGCTCTCTGCTTTTCTATTTCTAAGTTAAGTTCCCTCCCCGACACAAATTTCCAGCTGCTTTTATGTCACGTGTTGGAGAGCTTGTCAGAAATTATAATGACGATAACAGAGGAACGGAGCAGCAGAAAGACACGGGACTTAGGGCTTTGGAGGTTTAACAGGACAGGTTCCACTCAGAACAGGCCTCACCATGGTCAACCAAAGAAGTTGAGTGCACATGCTCAGCGTCATATCCAGAGATTGTCTTTGGGAAATAGACGTATGAGTGCTGCCAGCATTGCTGCAGAGGTTGAAGGGGTTATGGGTCAGCCTGTCAGTGCTCAGACCATATGCCGCACACTGCATTAAATTGGTCTGCATGGCTGTTGTCCCAGAAGGAAGCCTCTTCTAAAGATGATGCACAAGAAAGCCCGCAAACAGTTTGCTAAAGACAAGCAGACTAAGGACATGGATTACTGGAACCATGTCCTGTGGTCTGATGAGACCAAGATAAACTTATTTGGTTCAGATGGTGTCAAGCGTGTGTGGCGGCAACCAGGTGAGGAGTACAAAGACAAGTGTGTCTTGTCTACAGTCAAGCATGGTGGTGGGAGTGTCATGGTCTGGGGCTGCATGAGTGCTGCCGGCACTGGGGAGCTACAGTTCAATGAGGGAACCATGAATGCCAACATGTACTGTGACATACTGAAGCAGAGCATGATCCCCTCCCTTCAGAGACTGGGCCGCAGGGCAGTATTCTAACATGATAATGACCCCAAACACACCTCCAAGATGACCACTGCCTTGCTAAAGAAGCTGAGGGTAAAGGTGATGGACTGGCCAAGCATGTCTCCAAACCTAAACCCTATTGAGCATCTGTGGGGCATCCGCAAATGGAAGGTGGAGGAGCGCAAGGCCTCTAACATCCACCAGCTCCGTGATGTCGTCATGGAGGAGTGGAAGAGGACTCCAGTGCCAACCTGTAAAGCTCTGGTGAACTACATGCCCAAGAGGGTTAAGGCAGTGCTGGAAAATAATGGTGGGCACACAAAATATTGACACTTTGGGCCCAATTTGGACATTTTCACTTAGGAGTATACTCACTTTTGTTGCCAGCAGTTTAGACATTACTGGCTGTGTGTTGAGTTATTTTGAGGGGACAGCAAATTTACACTGTTATACAAGCTGTACACTCACTACTTTACATTGTAGCAAAGTGTCATTTCTTCAGTGTTGTCACATGAAAAGATATAATGAAATATTTACAAAAATCTGAGGGGTGTACTCACTTTTGTGAGATACTGTATCACCCCTGGAAGACGTCATCTGTGACGAAACGGCGTAGGGAGGAGCGGCGTGCTGACGTCACCACATACTGCGCTGAACCCGGAAGCTACGTGCAGCATACGAGAGCCGGCCGGCTCGTGTTTCTTGTTATCTACCGCTGAATATACATCTACCTAATTGTAAGTGCAACTTTTTTATACAAATAAATTATTTTAAAACTGATTACACTATGGATGCTTTATATCTTTTCCCGGCTTATGAACAAATTTACATCATACGGGATGACATCTCTTATTGAAAGTGGGGGAAATCTCCCCCCGGCGCTGACAGCTACCACAACACCCGAGGCTGGGTAAAAGCCTAAGGCACATTGGGTCTCTGTGAAAGGAGACCTAGGGAGCTGGTAAGCGGCAGTAGTATCTGTGGTGGAGGCACCTTTTGTTCAACATATCCTCCCACTCAATACGTCCAGTGTTGGACCTGCATGTCACTATCCATGAAAATTTTTTAATCTATCCCCTGGGAGAGTGTCTACATCAGTGGACTTATTGTTATTTTGAAATAATCAATTTTTTGTGATGGACTTATAAATAGAATTTTTTTGATATTGAACACTTTTTATACATATGTGTATTGACATGATTCACAAGACTCATGCAAGTTTGTTATATAGCGCAGCTTATTATTTTGAATGAGAGATACTGTATGCGCCCATGTCAAATTTCATGAATGGGGTTTACAACCACTTTACAGTGGGGAAAATAAAGATTTGATCTCCTGCAAATTTTGTAAGTTTGCCCACTTACGAAGAAATGAAGGGTCTATAATTTTTATCATAGGTGTATTTTAAATGATAGAGACAGAATATCAACCAAAAATCCAGAAAAAAAAACATGATACAAATGTTATAAACTGAGTTGCAGTTCAGTGAGTAAAATAAGTATTTGATCCCTAAGCAAAACATGACTTAGTACTTGGTGGAGAAACCCTTGTTGGCAAGCACAGAGGTAAGACATTTCTTGTAGTTAGTGACCAGGTTTTGTGGAACTTAAAGCGGGATTCCGTCCCTGAATTTTTTTTTTATAAAAGTCAGCAGCTACTAACACTGTAGCTGCTGACTTTAAATAAGTACTTACCTGTCCTGGGTGCCCGCGATGTCGGCCGCCCGAGGCCGACCCGTCCCTCGGCTCTCGGGTCCCGACACCGCCATCCTAAGTAAGGGAAACAGGCAGTGGAGCCTTGCGGCTTCACTGCCAGTTTCCTACTGCCCACGCGCGAGCGGCGCGGCGCTCTGTGAATGGCCCCGTGGTGTTCTGGGAACACACACAGTTCCCAGAAGGCAACGGGGCTGCTCACCGAGGAGCAGAACACGCAGCGGAATAGGAAGAGGCAGATTAGGAAGACTGCCTAGCAACAAGGGTTTAGGTAAGTTTAAAATGTTTTTTTTTTCAAATGTTTTTTTTACATTTTTTTTAGGATTTTTGGTGAATTTTTTTTTTTTTTTCAGGGTGGCCCTCCACTTTAATATTTTCAATGCACCAAACTGATGTAGCAGTCTGGAATCAGCGTGGACGCTCGTGTGCGCACACCGTTGTCCTTGTTTACCACAAAAAAGCATAACTGCGGTTTGTTTCGGAGACGTCCTGCGGGATCTGGGTTTACAAGTGAATGATGAATGCACCTAGGGGAAGCGTCGCTGGGAAGCGAAAACCTCCTCATGACCAGATGGCGTCCATCATATCCCTAATGCACAATTTCCTCCTCTTCTTCATTGCAGCAAATAGGTTCTGACATTCATCCCAAGTCTGACCTACTTTTTATATAGGACAGTCTTAATTTAATAATAAATTGTGATCACAGCAAAATAAAAAATGATTGTCTTAACCACTTACGGACCGCCCAACGTCATTATACGGCGGCACTTTGTAGTGGAATATTGTTGTTATGGCAGCAGCTAGCTACCATAACCCCGGTATCCACTTCTTCAGCAGGCGGTCCGCTTCAAGATAAAAGTGGTCTCCACACCTCCCAACATTTTGAGATGGGAATGAGGGACACCTACTACCAAAAGTATGTAGGCATAGGACACGCCCCTGCCACACCCCCTTAAAGGAGAATTAACAAAAAAAAAAAGGTTAATTAAACAAGGGCTTTTTTTAACCACTACTATTCCTTTATATTGGCTATTAAAATGTACGTATGCAGCAATTTAGAATTTGGATGAAAGGTTTAGCACTGGGAAACACTTTTTGAAAGATAATAAGTGCATTTTATATACATCTATATAGATCAGACCAAAATGAGGGACAGATGAGGAGGAATGAGGGACAGGGAGACATTGCTCCAAATCAGGGACAGTCCCTCGAAATCAGGGACAGTCCCTCAGAATCAGGGACAGTTGGGAGCTATGGGTCTCAGCGGCTGATTCGCAGTGAGATCACTTTTATCGGTGGCGGGAGAGAGCCCCCCCTCCTGCTGCTTACCAGGGCAGCCGGAAGCGGCGGAGGCAATCGCGTCCTCTCCTCTGCTTGGCATGGAGTGAGGGGAAGATGGCCCATCCAGCTCCATACTATTGCACGGTGGAAGCGACGTTAAAACATCACTTCCGCCCATAGCTTTTAAAGGTACATTTTGTTTTTTTGTTTTTTTCAAACTACATTTTTATTTAATTTTATTGCATTTTAGTGTAAATATGAGATGTGAGGTCTTTTTGACCCCGGATCTCATATTCAAGAGGTCCTGTCATGCTTTTTTTCTATTACAAGAGATGTTTACATTCCTTGTAATAGGAATAAAAGTGACACTTTTTTTTTTTTTTTTTTTTAAAGAACAGTGTAAAAATAAAATAAATAAGAAAAGAGCTTGCGTGCGGAAGCGAACGCATACGTAAGTAGCGCCCGCATATGAAAATGGTGTTCAAACCACACATTTGAGGTATCACCGCGATCTGTAGAGCGAGAGCAAAAATTCTAGCCCTAGACCTCCTCTGTTACTCACAACATGCAACCTGTAGAATTTTTTAAACGTTGCCTATGGAGATTTTTAAGGGCACAAGTTTGTCGCCATTCCGCGAGCGGGCGCAATTTTGAAGCGTGACATGTTGGCTATCAATTTACTCGGCGTAACATTATCTTTCACATTATTAATAACAATTGGGCTAACTTTACTGCTGTCTTATTTTTTATTTTTTTTTTAAGACTGCTGCGCAAATACAGTGTGACAGAAAGTATTGCAACAACTGCCATTTTATTCTCTAGGGTGTTAGAAAAATATGTATATAATGTTTGGGACTTCTAAGTAATTTTCTAGCAAAAGAAAACTGATTTTAACTTGTAAAAAGAAAAATAGGCCCGGTCCTTAAGTGGTTAACTGTTAAAGGACATCTGTTCATCTTAAGTGCATGTACATATGTTTATGAAAGACCTCATGTATATGAATTAAGTATATACCTATATTTAAAAAAAATTCTTTATAAATATATAAATGCTAAAGTGGAACTAAACTCTCTATTTTTAATCTTTACAGTGGCGGCTGGTGGTATTTTTTTTTTTGGGGGGGGGCTGCAAACAGTGCACAGCCAGCCCCCCCCCCCACCCCTGGTCGGATCACCAGCAACCCCCCCTCCACAGTCGGTCGGTGTCAGTGTCACCCGCAGCCGCAACACTTACCGCAGGCTTCCCCCCGGGCGACCGGCTTCTATATCTCCTCTTCTCGCGTCTCCTCCAGTGTAGCTTCCCTCCGGTCGACAGACCGGCGGTCACTGTAGCTTCTCTTTTCAGCCAATTGGGAAAACGGCTTCAAGACCTGCTTCCTGATTGGCCGGGAGAAGAATCAGTGTGAAAATAGCGAATATTCATTCGCTATTGTCACACAACTGGGTGGGCTCGGAGTGCAGTGCTCGTATTCGTATTCAACAGAACACAATAGTCTAAGTTGGTGAAGTAAAATTACTAAAATTTATACATAAAACTATTTTTCAGAAATAAAAAAACTGATAATTGGCATGTGTGTATGTATTCACCCCCTTTGTTCTGAAGCCCATAAAAAGCTCTGCTGCAACCAATTACCTTCAGAAGTCACATAATTAGTGAAATGATGTCCACCTGTGTGCAATCTAAGTGTCACATGATCTGTCATTACATATACACACCTTTTAGAAAGGCCCCAGAGGCTGCAACACCTAAGCAAGAGGCACCACTAACCAAACACTGCCATGAAGACCAAGGAACTCTCCAAACAAGTAAGGGACAATGTTGTTGCGGAGGGCGAGCAGCGGGCGTCCGCCTCCCCCCGACTACAAGTCAGGGTTAGATTATAAAAAAAATCCAAATCTTTGATGATTCCTAGGAGCACCATCAAATCTATCATAACCAAATGGAAGCTGCAGAGTTCCACAGCAGAGACTGGAGTATCTGTACATAGGATGAAAAAAAGCCGTGCGCTCCATAGAGTTGAGCTTTATGGCAGAGTGGCCAGAAGAAAGCCATTACTTTCAGCAAAAAACAAAATGGCACGTTTTGACTTTGAGAAAGTCATGTGGGAGACTCCCAAAATGTATGGAGGAAGGTGCTCTGGTCTGATGAGACTAAAATTTAACTTTTTGGCCATCAAAGAAAACGCTATGACTGGAGCAAACCCAACACATCACATCACCCAAGAATGCCATCCCCACTGTGAAACATGGTGGTGGCAGCATCATGCTGTGGGGATGTTTTTCAGCAGTCGGGACTGGGAAACTGGTCAGAGTTGAGGGAAAGATGGATGGTGCTAAATACAGGGATATTCTTGAACAAAACCTGTACCACTCTGTGTGTGATTTGAGGCTAGGACGGAGGTTCACCTTCCAGCAGGACAATGACCCCAAACACACTGCTAAAGCAACACTTGAGTGGTTTAAGGGGAAACATGTAAATGTGTTGGAATGGCCTAGTCACAGCCCAGACCTCAATCCAATAGAAAATCTGTGGTCAGACTTAAAGATTGCTGTTCACAAGCGCAAACCATCCAACTTGAAGGGGCTGAAGCAATTTTGCAAGGAGGAATGGGCAAAAATCCCAGTGGTAAGATGTGGCAAGCTCATAGAGACTTATCCAAAGCGACTTGGAGCTGTGATAGCTGCAAAAGGTGGCTCTACAAAGTATTGACTTTAGGGGGGGGGGGGGGGTGAATAGTTATGCGCATTGACTTTTTCTGTTATTTTGTCCTATTTTTTGTTTGCTTCACAATAATAATAATAAAAAAAAATCTTCAAAGTTGTGGGCATGTTCTGTAAATTAAATGATGTAAATCCTCAAACAATCCATGTTAATTCCAGGTTGGGAGGCAACAAAACGCGAAAAATGCCAAGGGGGGTGAATACTTTTGCAAGGCACTGTAGAATCAATTCAAATTTGAAAAAAATAGAAAAGAATAGAGTAGAACAGAATAGAGAATAACACAATAGTATAGAAAAAACAACATAATAGAATAGAATGCATATAACCATCTTCCTATTCTAATCTATTCTTTTCTATTCTATTCAAATTCAAATTGATTCTGTTTGCATTTTGGGAAATGGTTATATTCTTTCCAATCTATTCTATCCTATTCTATTATATATTTTTTTAATTGTATTATTTTTCTATTTGTTTATTCTATTTTTTTTCTATTATATTCTTTTATTTTCTATTCTATTCTTTTCTATTCAAATTTATTCTATTCTAAATTCGAATTTTGGAAGATGATTATATTCTTTTTATTCTATTATATTCTATTATGTTGTTCTTTTCTATACTATTCTGTTATTTTCTATTCTATTCACATTCAAATTGATTCTATTTGAATTTTGGGAAATTGTTATATTCTTTCTATTCTATTTTTTTTTATTCTTTTCTTTTCTATTATAGTCTATTCTATTCTATTCTTTTTTTCTATTCTATTCTTTCCTATTCTATTCTTTTCTTATGTATTCAAATTCAAACTTATTCTATTTGAAATTCAAAATTCTATTCTATTCTACTTGTTTCTATTATATTCTAGTCTATTCTGTTCTTTTATTTTCTATTCTATTTTGTTCTGTTTTACTCTATTATATTCTATTTTTTTATTTTCTGTTATAGTCTTTTCTATTCAATTCTATTTTTTCATTCTATTCTATTCCGTTATTTTAGATTCTATTGTATTCTCTTTGGAAATTCGAAAACTGTTTGAATTTAAAAACAGTTCAAATTCGAATTTCGTCCGAATTTTTTTTTCCGTTATTTCGGATTCATTTAAATTCGGTACTACTGTAATTTGTAAATTCGGATACATCCGTATTGCCGAAAAACGAAAATTCATCAGAATTTCAGTTTGGAACTAAACAAACCGCACACGTCTAAGAACCATCCTCTCCTCTTCTCCCAAGACCTCCTACTCTCTAGCTCCCTTATTACCTCTTCCCTTGATCATCTCCAGGACTTCTCTAGAGCCTCCCCCATCCTCTGGAACACCCTATTGTAATCTATCCAGCTGTCTCCTACTCTATCCAGATTTAGGCAACCCCCGGAAACCCATCTCTTCAGGGAAGCTCATCCCACATCTGCCTCACAACTGGACACTATACACAATATTGTCAAAAGTATTGGAACACCTGCCTTAACCTAGAAAAAAAAATGGATCCTGTTCCCTTAAAGCATGTTATACATCATAGTGCTTGTGCTGTGTAATTTGGCCCCCCGTATCACCTAAAAAACCTGGCTGATCCTGCCTGGCTATGCCCTCCCCCTGTAAACTGACCACGGTTTATCATGGCTGCTAAGCCCTGACACTGTGGTCAGTTTACGTGCCTCCGTCACCCGCAGCCTGCTCTCTGCTCTCCTGTGCCCTCCTCCCCCCTCCCTGCCTGTCAGCTCTGTCCACTCCACGATCCTCCCCTCCGGATGCAATCAAATCTATACTATGATCATGCCATCCCATCTGTTAACGCTATATGCCCCTGTGCTGTATACAAAAGATGCAGATTATACCTTATATCAGAGCGGTTCTCGGTACTCACATGACTCCTCGGATCTCTCTCCTCCCGTCAGTGGCAGTACTTGGCCCCGCCCTCTATAGCTGTCAGCCGGAGAGAGCAGAGAGCTGAGGAGTCACATGAGCGCCGGGAGACTCTCCGATATAAGGTATAATCTGCATTTTTTATATCTATATATATACTGTATATATAATTTTTTTTTTTGTAATATATATATATATCTATTTATCCTTGTAAGAATGTGATCTACATTTGTCATTGCAATATTTTCTCGCTTTAGACTTGTACAGAATAACTTTCCTTTTTCTATTCAGCTGGCATCATCACTAAAGTTTAGTATAGTAATAACACTTTCTAATCCAGGATTAAACCTTTTTATTCCCCCTCCAGACTGTCAAACTTCAAACATTGTCTTTCGCTGTATTTTTATGCAGATGTATGGACATTTGCAGTTTTATATTGTGCCAGTGACAGAAAAAATTACTGGAAGATTTTTTTGCCAAGGGTTTTAAGCAATATGAGAATTCTGCATATATGAATACTTTTTAAATGTGAATAGAAAAATAATTTCAAGAGGAGTGCATTTGTCATCTGATCCGCAAACCGCCCTCACGGACTCAGCAACAACCTAGATATATCCACCATTTAAACAAGTTTCTATTTTCCACCTTCTAGATCTCTGGGTATTAATGGTAATCTTTATATAGACTAAAATGAAGGTGCTGCTAAAAGGAAAATTAGAAAGTGTATATTTAAACTGTTGTAAATCCCTTCTATACATGCAATAGGTGCGCGCAGCCTATTGCATTAGGGTGAGTACCCTAGAGCACAAAGACACAGCAGAGCAGTGCATGGCGTCACTAGTTTTTATTTTTATTATTTTTTTCAATTTTATTTTTTATTTTTTTACAATTTTGTTTTTTATTATTTTTTTTACAATAATATTTCTTATTATTTTTTAAAACATATTTTAGGGGGGATTTGGTGAAATATCAGGGGTCTAAACAGACCCCTGATGTCTCACTTTTGAGACAAAGAGAAGGGGACTGAGGACACAGATTCCCCAGTCTTTTTTTCTGCAGCCTCAGCTGCATTGGATAGTGAATGAATGGCAAGTGCTCTGTGGTGAGCAGCTTCCTGTTCATTCACAAACTGAAGCATAGTAAACATAGTTCACAGGAGCGACTGATACAGATCATTCACTGTGTTCATTCAGAAAAGGAAGTGGCCAGTAAATTAAATATTTATCGGCCTCTTCCCACATCCTCCATCCTGTAACATCGCCCACAGCAGCTGGCGGGAAAGGAGTGGAGGGAAGCTGGCAGCAATGCAGGGGGGAGACAGGGGGCACCAGGAAAGCAGGGGAAATTAGCACTGCACAGGGCGATTATGGTGTGCCCAGGCACACCTGGCACACCCTGTGCACACACCTGTTATACATGCACATGTCCCTATTTTTTATTCCTTTAAGGCCCCTTGGACACGGGGCTGGCCATCTGCAATGTGTTCCTCCTAGTGACTTCCGCGAGGGACAGGTACAGCCCGCTTCAGGCAGTCTGCCAAAGCCTATGGCAGACTAACCTGCATTCTGGACTTTTGTCCCTGAACAGACAGGGCCCTAAATGCTGTTACCACTCGGTACAGCTTCCAGCCCCATCCAGCTGCAGCCTGTCATATACACTGACAGGCTGCCAGCAGCAGGGATGGATGTTGCACTTGTTCCTCCACAGAGCACTAAAATGGCAATTCAGCCTTTATGAGTTATTGTATGTTAAGAGGGGAAGTGATTTCTGCCCCCCCCCCCCCTTTTTTTCCCTCTCTTTTTATCTTTTTTTTTTTCTTCTTCTTCTTTTTGAATAGAATATTTTCACATATGTGTATATAGAGTTTTGGATATTATGTAAATGTTATATATGGATACATGTCTCTGTCCTTAGTTGACTGTTAAGCTGAATTATAATAAATAAAAATGTAATTATAAAAAAAAAAATGGCAGGAGGGACGAACTGCAGCTAGTTGGATCTTTGTGCAAGGAAAAATTACCTATTGATTAGGATTGAGCTTGGATTTGGTCTGAATTCACGTTTGGCCAAACCTTTGGGAAGCTGTCAGTGTTGGCCCAACCATCTGCCACAGAGGCATTCCCTGCTGCATGCGTGGGGATGCTCATGACATCATTGATCTAACATGGCCACGTGACCATGTTAGGTCAATGACATTGGCCATATTAGGTCAACGGTACTCACTTTTGTTGCCAGCGGTTTAGACATTAATGGCTGTGTGTTGAGTTATTTTGAGAGGACAGCAAATTTACACTGTTATACAAGCTGTACACTCACTACTTTACATTGTAGCAAAGTGTCATTTCTTCAGTGTTGTCACATGAAAAGTTATGATAAAGTATGTACAAAAACGTGAGGGGCGTACTCACTTTTGTGAGATACTGTATGTAGCACTGTCCCCATAGGGCTTGCTGAATGTTGACTTCATAGGTCTCTTCCTGGTTACCTGCAGCTGGTTGCCAATGGCTCCCACTTAGGTGCAGGGGGTTCCTACTTAGTTGCTGAGGGTCCTCGCTTGGTTGCTGAGGATCTCCTACTATGTTGCTATGGGTTCCCAGTTGGTTGCTGAGGATTACCCACTATGTTGCTATGGGTTCCCAGTTGGTTGCTGAGGATTACCCACTATGTTGATAAGGGGTTCAGGCTTAGTTGCTGAGAGCTCCTGCTTGTTTGCTAGGAGCTCTCACTTGTTCCACCCTTACTCCTGCTTGCTCGTTACTCAAAGACCAGTCCGGGGTATTTGGGTTTTTTGTATTGTATTTGGAACTTGAATGGGAGAAGGGATGAGTGGGATTCTCCAACTTGAACTATTCACATTAGATGAGGACAACTCTCACTTGGCCAGGCCTCACCGGATTATCTGTGGAAGCAGTCGCGCTGCTTGAACCATACAGCCACATGTATGGAAGGGTTAATTCTTCTTGCTCTCACTAGCAGCAGACTTGATGCACCAAATTATCTTCAGGACACTCTCTAGCATCCCCTTTACTGCCACCCGTCCACTGACTCTTCTAGCTGAAGGGGGCGGCTCTCACTGGACAGGCCCCAAAGACACAGATCTGTGCTCACAGTAGGCAGAATCCGATCTTTCCTGGTGTCTCCCTTCCAGTCAGCTCTGCAGGACCTCTGGGTTCAGCTTCTCTCTCTCTCTAGGCCCCTGTGTCAACCCCCCCAGGGCCACACAACTGCCTCCATGGAGGAGAGGGCAGACGCCCCTCTCCCTCCTGGGCTCTGTTCCCTGGCTCAACTCACCCTGAGCACATGTATTCTGGCCTTATATATAGTACCCCACAATGCAATGCAGCATTTTCCCTCTGCCAATTACCAGGGCTGTAACAAAGCCTGTGCACCCACTTGCCAGGTCCACTCCCACTGTCCAATATGCCTCCCTATTGGACCAGTGGGGGACAGTCAGAACCAGCTGAGCTGCACCTGAGTACAATGAACAGACCTAACCAATAGATCCTGCTCCCTGGTAGGCAGAGTGCACACTACGTTTTACCTCACCATCTTCCTGGTAAGCAGAAAGACCCAAAACTATACTCTCTTCTAGCACCTACCTAGGAGGGTGCTATATTATATATATCCTGCTCTCTAGCTCCCTCATCACCTCCTCCCATATCCGCCTCCAGGACTTCTCCCGAGCCTCGCCCATAATCTGGAATTCCCTACACCAATCTGTCAGACTGTCTCCAAACTTATCCACTTTTAGGCCATCCCTGAAAACTTTCCTCTCCAGAGAAGCCTATCCTGCCTCCATCTAACAACTGCACTATTTTCTCCATTAGCTCCCCCCCACAGCTATTACCCTTTTGTATAACTTGACCCTCCCTCCTAGATTGTAAGCTCTAACGAGCAGGACCCTCTGATTCCTCCCTGCATTGAATTGTATTGTAACTGTACTGTCTGCCCTAATGTTGTAAAGCGCGTGTATACACTCATCTGCCACTTTATTAGGTACACAAGTTAAATTGCATGGTACCACCAATTGCTATTCAGCCAATCACATGGCAGCAACTCAATGCATTTAGGCATCTAGACGTGGTGAGAACGACTTGCTGAAGTTCAAACCGAGAATCAGATTTGGGAAGAAAGGGGATTTAAGTGACTTTGTTGTGGCATGGTTGTTGGTGCCAGACGAGCTGGTTTGAGTATTTCAAAACCTGCTGATCTACTGGGATTTTCTTGCACAACCATCTCTCGGGTTTACAGAGAATGATCCGAAAAAGAGAAAATATCCAGTGAGCGGCAGTTTTGTGGAGAAAAATGCCTTGTGGATGTCAAAGGTCAGAGGAGAATGGGCAGACTGGTTTCGACATGATAGAAAGGCAACAGTAACTGAAATAACCACTTGTTAAAACCAAGGTATGCAGAATACCATCTCTGAATGCACAACACATCGAACCTTGAAGCAGATGGGCTACAGCAGCAGAAGACCACGCCGGGTGCCACTTCTGTCAGCAAAGAACAGGAAACTGAGGCTACAATTCACACAGGCTCACCAAAATTGGACAATAGAAGATTGGAAAAACGTTGTCTGGTCTGATGAGTCTCGATTTCAGCTGCGAAATTCAGATGGTTGGGTCAGAATTTGGTGTAAACAACATGAAAGTATGGATCCATCCTGCCTTGTATCACCGGTTCAGGCTGGTGGTGGTGTAATGGTGGGGGGGGGGATATTTTCTTGGCACACTTTGGGCCCCTCAGTACCAATTGAGCAGTGTTTACACACCACGGCCTACCTGATTATTGTTACTGACCATGTCCATCCCTTCATGCATAGCTCCCAACTGTACCTGATTTTGAGGGACTGTCCCTGATTTGGAGCAATGTCCCTCTGTCCCTCATTCCTCCTGATTTGTCCCTCACTTTGGTCTGATCTATATAGTTGTATATAAAATGCACTTTTTATCTATCAAAAAAGTGTTTCCCAGCGCTAAACCTTTCATGTGATTCCTAAATTGCTGCATTTGTAAATTCAAAAAGCCAATCTAAAGGAATAGTAGTGGTAAAAAAAGCACTTGTGGGTTTAACCAATCTTGTTTTTTTGTACAATTCTCCTTTAAGGGGGTGTGGCAGGGGGTGTGTCCTATGCCTGCATACTTTTGCTGATAGGTGTCCCTCATTCCCATCTCAAAAAGTTGGGAGTTATGCTTTATGACTACAGTATCCCCATCTTCTGATGGCTCCTTCCAGCAGGATAATGCACCATGTCACAAAGCTCCAATCATCTCACCGCTGGTTTCTTGAACATGACAATGAGGTCCCTGTACTCCAATGGCCTCCACAGTCACCAGATCTCAATCCAATAGAGCACCTTTGGGATGTGGTGGAATGGGAGATTCACATGATGGATGTGCAGCCGACAAATCTGCAGCAATTGTGTGATGCTATCATGTGACTATGGACCAAAATCTCTGAGGAATGTTTCCAACACCTTGTTGAATCTATGCCACGAAGAATGAAGGCAGTTCTGAAGGCAAAAGTGGGTCCAACCCGGCCCTATAAAGGTGTATTACTACACTTAACGTGGAACTAAACCCTCCTATGATTTTCAGCCAAGGAAGCTGCCATCTTAGCCTCTGTTTGATCTTCAACTTCCTTGGTGCTGCACATGTGGTCAGTTATGACACCAGACATTTGATGGTTTGACAGTTTGGTTGAGAGCCCCAAAAAATGTGACAGTTACATTCCCAGCACGTCCCGGGAATACAACTGTTTTCTGAAACTGTGAAATCGATGGGTTTAGTTCCGCTTTAAAATTGGTCCTTTGGCTCAAGTGAAATGATTGAGCCAATGAATCGTTTTTTCGAGGTCTGCCCGAACAAAGCACATTAGGACAATGATGTAATCTGAAAATGCTCCAGGCTCCCGCTTTGATCACTCACTTAAACTGTACATTGTAACTTTCTGACAATTCACAAGTGATCGGGAGCAGCAGGGGGTGAGTTTATTGAAGCATGTATGAACAAAGCAAAGAATATCAAGGCTTTCAGGTTTTAACATCATGGTGTCCTCCTGGACCAGCATCTGAAAATGGATTCTGTTGTCTGAGCAAAGATGGTGTCTACGTTTGGAGAGGAAGGTAGATGATAAAAGGTATTGTCAGGGGACAACTGTGACCACTTTAAAGTGGTGTTCCAGCCGAAATTATACTTTTTAAATAAAAATTCCCCTATAATACACAAGCTTAATGTATTCTAGTAAAGTTAGTCTATAAACTAAGGTCTGTTTTGTTAGTTTATAGCAGTAGTTTGTTATTTTATAAACTTACAGCAGGCCGTGGCCATCTTAATTCTGGGCATCTGAAGCCAGACTGTATTTCTTCCTGGATCTCATCCTTGCAGATCTCGCACATGCTCAGTGCAGCACAAGCAGTGTAATAGGTTTCAGGTCAGGTTTCCATAGCAACGGCAGTGTCAGAGGAAGTTGCCGCCCCTTCCCAGAAGGCATTGCAAACAGGAAATGATGCGATGGGCCGCGGCTAGGGAGGAGGAAGGGAAAAATGAATACAGCAGATATACAGTAAGTGCTTAGGAAAAAAATAAAAAAATATCCAATTCGTTTACGGTGCACAGTTTAGTGAGGAATGCTGAAGAGTTGTAAAAGTGGGTGGAACTCCACTTTAAGCCGTAATAAATATCCGTGTTACACTTTACGTAACCTGCATGCCAAAACATATATCTGTACCGTACCTGGTGGATGAAGCTGCCGTGATGAAGAAGACCTCTCTTACACCTCCGTCTGGTAGAATGGACAGGTGGCATGAGATCACGGACTGGCATAGGTGCCCTTAGTGGAGATAAGCAGAGCGTTCACTCTTCAAGCAGGAGCAGAGGTAGGTCGTAAGTGGTCCACAGCAGGGTAAAATTGGCTGGGCAGCAGCAGGTGAACAGTAGGGTGGAACAAGTGTCTACTGGCTGACAACAGAAAGGAGATGAGTGAGCTTGGCCTGGACAGCAGACAGGTATTCACTGGCTGGCAGCGGGTAGGTGTTTAACCGCTTCAGCCCCGGAAGATTTTCCCCCTCTTCCTGACCAGAGCACTTCTTGCGATTCGGCACTGCACCTTTTTAACTGACAATTGCGCGGTCGTGCGACGTTGCACCCAAACAAAATTGACGTCCTTTTTTTCCCCACAAATAGAGCTTTCTTTTGGTGGTATTTGACCACCTCTGCGGTTTTTATTTTTTGCGCTATAAACAAAAAAAGAGCGACAATTTTGAAAAAAAAACGCATTATTTTTTACTTTTTTTGCTATGATAAATATCCCCCAAAAATATATTAAAAAAACTATTTTTTTCTTCAGTTTAGGCCGATGTATTCTTCTACATATCAAAAAATCGCAATAAGCGTATATTGATTGGTTTGCGCACAAATTATAGCATCTACAAAATAGGGTATAGTTTTATGGCATTTTTATTATGACTTTTTTTTTATTAGTAATGACGGCGATCTGCGGTTTTTATCGGGACTGCGACATTATGGCGGACACATCGGACATTTTTGACACTATTTTGGGACCATTGTCCTTTATACAGCGATCAGTGCTATAAAAATGCACTGATTACTGTGTAAATGACACTGGTAGTTAAGGGGTTAACCTCTAGGGGGCGGTGAAGGGGATAAGTGTGTCCTAGGGAGTGATTCTAACTGTGGGGGGGGGGGGTGGGCTTCAAGTCACATGACAGTGATCACTGCTCTTGATGACAGAGAGCCTGCTATCCCAGACCCTTAAAGGGGACGTACAGGTACGTCCATTTGCCCACCGCTGCCATTGTGCAACTGGTTAAAACAAATAGTTAGGCAGTGTGTGGAGGAGCGGGCAGAGTTAGGCACGCTGGGTCAGAGACTGGTAATTGGATGGGGTACAATCACATAGACTAGAGCAGGGTCAGGATATAGGCTGTGGTTGGTAGCAGATAAGCAGTATGAGGCAGCAGGAACAGGCAGAGTAAGCCGGGGTGAGTACAGGCAGAGGACAAGTGGTAGTGAGGACAATCGATGGTAATTAAATGCAGATAGCAGGTCACAGGGAACGCTGTAGATGAGACAGCATCGAACCAGAGCAATGGCTCAGTTTAACCACTTCAATACCGGGCACCCCCCCCCCCCCCCCACTCCTTCCTGCCCAGGCCAATTTTCAGCATTCAGCGCTCTCGCATTTTTGAATGATAATTGCGCGGCCATGCAACAATGTACCAAAATAAAATGTTTATAATTTTGTTCCCACAAATAGAGCTTTCTTTTGGTGGTATTTGATCACCGCTGGGCTTTTTTTTTTTCTTTTTTGCTAAACAAACAATAATGAAAGACCGGAAAAAAAAAAGTTTTTCTTTGTTTCTGTTAGAAAATTTTGTAATTGAGTAGGTTTTCTCCTTCACTAATGGGCACTGATGAGGCTACACTGATGGGCACAGATGAGGTGGCACCAATGAGTTGGCACTGATGAGGTGGCACTGATGATGTGTACTAATATGCAGTACTGATGGGCACAGATGAGGTGGCACCAATGAGTTGGCGCTGATGAGGTGGCACTGATGATGGGTACTAATATGCAGTACTGATGGGCACTGATAGATGGCACTGATATGCAGCACTGATGGACATTGATAGGCAGCACTGATGGGCACTCATAGGTGGCACTTATGGGCACTGATAGGCAGCACTGATGGGTACTTATGGGTGGCACTGATGGGCACTGAAAGGCACTGATAGGTGGCACTGATGGGCACGGATGAGCATTGATGGACACTAATGGGTGGCACTGATGAACACTGATAGATGGCACTGATGGGCATCACTGATTAGGAGGCACTGGCATTCATTACTGATGGGCAGTTGGGTACTAATTGGCATCATTTATGGGCACTGATTGGCATACTTTTTGGGCACTCAGTGGCATCCCTGGTGGTCATGGGTGGCAACCGTATACTGCATATATACGGCGGCAAAGCGGCTCCTCTGTGTAGGATCACGTACCTGATCACTATGTCTGCCTGGACCTGCCGATCGTTACCCAGGAGAGGCAGAACGGCGGTCTGTCTATGTCTGTCTATGTAAACAAGGCAGATCAGCGTTCTGTAAGTAGGGAAGGTAGCGATCGTGTGTTTCTGCTAAGCAGGAACACAGATCTCTGCCTTCCCACCGTACAAGCACCTCCCCCACACAGTTAGCAAGCACTCCCTTAGGACACATTTAACCCTTTGATCTCCCCTGATGTTAAATCCTTCCCTGCCAGTTTTATTAGTACAGTGACAGTGCATATTTTTAGCACTGATCACTGTATCAGTGTCACTGGTCCCCAGAAAGTGTCACTTAGCCTAGGTTCACACTTGTGCAATGCGGGAACCAGTGCGATTACAGCGCCGGTTCCCGCATCGCATCTCTCCCGCACGCAGTTCACACTGCCCTCTGAGAACCTCTGGGGGTGTCAATACAATGTTAACGACACCCCCAGATCGGTTCACAGATCGCAGTGCGAACTGTGAACTCCCACAGGAATCAGATCGCATAGGTGAGAGCACCCATGCGAACCGATTTCAGTGCGGGGGGAAAAAAGTCCCTACACTTTTTTTGTGTGAATTCAATGCGAGTTCAGCCATACAACTGTATGGCTGAACACGCATTGCACAGACATCGCATGCGATCGGCCCCGTAGTGAGGGTGTGAATCACATGCGATGTCTGTGCTTGCACAAATGTGAACCTAGGCTGAGAGTCCGATTAGTCCGCCGCAATGTCACAGTCCTGCTTTAAGTCGCTGATCGCCGCCATTACTAGTAGAAAGCAAAAACAAATAAAAATTCCATAACTCTATCCCATAGTTTGTAGACAACTTTTGAGTAAACCAATCAATAAACACTTATTGGGATTTCTTTTACCAAAAACATATAGCAGAATATATATTCACCTAAATCGATGAAGAAATTGGATTTTTTTTATTTTTTTGTTGGATGTGTTTTATAACAGAAAATAAGAATTATGTTTTTTTTAAAGAAATTGTTCGCTTTTTTGTTTATAGTGCCAAAAAAAAAAAAACCACCAGAGGTGTTCGACTACCACCTAAAGAAAGCTATATTTGTGAGAAAAAAAGGACATGCATTTTATTTGAGTACAGTGTCGAATGACCGCGCGATTGTCAGTTGAGTTAACGCAGTGCCGTATCGCAAAAAATGGCTGGTCATGAAGGGGGGGTAAATCTTCCGGAGGGCATGTGGTAAAGAAAATAAAATGGTCTTTTAAAAATATAGGGCAGGGGGGTCATTGTCGGCATTCCAACAGTACAAGGAATGCAATAAGAAGTGTAGGAATACAATCAGGGCAGCTAAAATAGACCACGAGAGGCACATAGTGGAAGAGAGTAAAAAAAAATCCCCCCCAATTTTTTAATTTTTTAAAAGTAAAAAAAGTGAGGTCAGAACATATTGGCCCCATAAAGGATGATGAAGGGAAGTTCTTTACAAGTAACAAGGAGAAGGCAACTGCACTAAATCCATTATTCTCAGTTTTTACAAAGGAAAAGGAGGGATATAGTAATTAAGACTGTAACATTAGTAATACATCACTGTAAGAGACTTGAAAAAGGCGTTGTCTGAAAGAGACTTGAAAAAGCTTAACACAAATAAATCACCAGGACCAGATGACTTACACCCAAGAGTCCTGAAAGAACTCAGTCAGGTTATAGCCAGACTGTTATTGCTAATTAAGGACAGCATACTGATAGGAATGGTACCAGCTGATTGGCGAAGGACCAGCGTGGTACTGATATTTAAAAAAGCGCAGAGATAAAAGAAGGCCTGTGGATGTGTTGTATCTGGATTTTGCAAAAGCATTTAATACAGTCCCCCATAAACGCTCAATTTACAAATGGAGGTCTGTAGGCATGGACCATAGGGTTTGTTCATGGATACAAAACTGGTTACAGGAGCAAGTCCAAAGGGTGGTGATAAATAACGTGTACTCAGAATGGTCTGGAGTGGTAAGTGGGGTACCCCAAGGCTC
Organism: Lithobates septentrionalis; assembly: GCA_037952835.1. NCBI lineage: Eukaryota > Metazoa > Chordata > Amphibia > Anura > Ranidae > Lithobates > Lithobates septentrionalis. The sequence goes on along the minus strand of JBBDGP010003086.1, from coordinate 1,341,744 downwards.
TGTCCTGGGACCAATTCTGTTTAATTTATTCATAAATGATATAGAAGTTGGTATACATAGCCATAGTTGCCAACAGTCCCGATTTTCCCAGGACAATCGCGATTTTGGGACCCTCGTCCTGATCGGAGGCTGTCCCGAATCGGGATTTACCCAGGGAAAATCGGGAATGTTTGCATTTTACCTTTTTTTACAGCTGGCTTCAGCAAAATGGCCGCCGGAGCCGCCGCCGCCGCCGCTAGATCGCTCCCCCTTGTGTTCAGTGGAGAGAGGAAGGGGGCTCAATCCATGCAGCCAATGAATCGGCTTCTCCTCTCGCACGGATCGGCCCCTCCCTTCTCCACTGAACACACGGCGCCGGCGGCTGCTCATGCTGTAATGAATATGTGCTGCTGCGGCCTGGGGGGTGTTATGGGAGGGGAGGGTCTGCACTGAGGGGGGTCTGCACAGGGCGTCTGCACTGAGGGGGTCTGCATTGATGGAGGGGGTCTTCACTGAGGGGGTCTGCACTGAGGGGGTCTGCACTGAGGGGGTCTGCACTGAGGGGGGTCTGCACAGGGGGTCTGCATTGATGGAGGGGGGTCTGCACAGGGCGTCTGCACTAAGGGGATCTGCACTGAGGGGGGTCTGCACAGGGGGTCTGCATTGATGGAGGGGGGTCTGCACAGGGCGTCTGCACTGAGGGGGTCTGCACTGATGGAGGGGGGTCTGCACTGAGGGCGTCTGCATTGAGGGGATTTGCATTGATGGAGGGGGGTCTGCATTGAGGGCGTCTGCACTGAGGGAGTCTGCACTGAGGGGGGTCTGCACAGGGGGTCTGCATTGATGGAGAGGGGTCTGCACAGGGCGTCTGCACTGAGGGGGTCTGCACTGAGGGGGTCTGCACTGAGGGTGGTCTGCACTGAGGGGGTCTGCATTGATGGAGGGGGGTCTGCACTGAGGGGGTCTGCTCTGATGGAGGGGGGTCTGCACTGATGGAGGGGGGTCTGCACTGAGGGGGGTCTCAACACATTGTACGTGTTGTACGTCACTGCGTTCTTGACGTTCGAAATTTCCGACAACATTTGTGCGACCGTGCGTATGCAAGACAAGTTTGAGCCAACATTCGTCGGAAATAAATCCAAGGATTTTGTTGTCGGAATGTGCGATCGCGTGTACGCGGCATTACACTTACATATTTTACATAGAATGCGTGTATTGTAAAAGGAAAAAAAAATATTGGATGCTATCTTTCAGTCATCTTGTCTGTCATTATGGACCATCAGCGATGCTCTTTATAAAATATAGTGCCTCTAATGCATTACGCGGCTGGGCATCATTAAAAGGCAGTATCCATCCAGCGTACTATAAGAGATCCCTCTCTTTGTGGTGTTGTGCGGAGCGGACTCTAGGCGGGGGAATAGCTTGTTGCTCTGACACTTTGATGAATCAGCCCCACAGAATAACATAACATGATGTCTCATTTTTCTCTGGCACTGAAAATAAAAAAAGATGGCCCTTTGATGAATCTAGCCCTTGGGGGGCAATGTATCAAATGCTCTCAGCTGGAAAAATGAAGAATAATAAAATAGCACAGTCACTACATGCCATTAAACAGAACTTCCTGATGGGATTGCATTGCTTTCTCTATTGTATAGATATTCCATATAAAACATAAAGCTGAAAGCTTTAAAAAAAAAAAATACACACTACTTACTCCAGCTATGTATTAAAAAAACAAAACAAAACATTAATAGTATTTTTAAATGCAGCTTGTCTTTGTTTTAGCTTCTTGTTATCTGCTGTAACATAAGACTGGGAGAAGGAGAGTCTGCAATTTGAGCCAATCACATTCTAGAGCATAAGTGTGTGCACCCCAAAGCTTAAACAGACATGCCCTGGACAGTGAATGAACAGGAAGTGCTCTGTGCCGAGTGGCTTCCTGTTCATTCATAAACTGAAGCAAAATAAACACAGCTTACTATGCTTCAGTTATGAATGAACATAGTGAGGGAGTGTGTGCTCACTGTGTTCATTTAGAAAAGGAAGGGGCTGGTAAATGACATATTTACTAGCCCCTTACCCCACTCTCCATTCTGAAACACCCCCCCCCCCCCGCAGAAGCTAGGGTTGGGGGGGGGGGGGGAGGAGAGGAGGAAAGCTAGCAGTACTGCGGGGGGAGCAACACAGGAGGAAGCCCAGGCAATAGGAGAAATCAGCACCACACACAGTGATTAGGGTGTGCCCAGGCACACCTGTCACACCCCCTGTGCATGCCTATGCTCTAGTGCATGGCATAGCGCTGTTGATCAAACACTGTGAATATTCTTAGGCTGTATTTACACCTGAGCGTATTGTTTTCAGTCAAAAAGTCGCACGATTTTTACCGCAATTTTTGCTGCTGATTTTGGCCCAAATTTGCACAGGTCAAAGCAGAAAAATGTCCAAATCTGCCCGAACTGAGCTACAAAAAAAGCTCCAGAACTTTTTTGAGCTTCAGGCGTTTGGCTTCAGGCGCTTTGGAGTGGAGATGTGAACCCTCTCCATAGAGAATAATTGATTTTATCTCCTCCAGCATTTTGGAGCTTCAGGCTTCAAGCTACAAAACGCTGAGGTGTGAATGGGGCCTTACAGGTGGTGGGAGCTCATGGTCGATGACCTTGTTTCTATGCTGCTGCTCCATCACAGTTCATTGATCAGTCTGGAGGAGGACCTAGACCCCCGGGTCTCTTCAGCTGGGCCTCTTCCAGCTGTCTGTCTTTGGACTGCTACCTTACATCATGTGTTTTAGTTTTATTCATTTTTGGATTATGTCATTTACTCTTTGTAATAAATTTGTAATTCGTTTAATAAACCTCTTATTTTTCTGACTGTTCATGGTCCTCCAAAGTCCCACTTTTTGAGGAACCCTTTTTTTACACTCTGAAGGGGCAAATGCCTGAAAGGAGAGCCTGTCATGGTCTAGGATCAGGCTTGGAGGCCAATGGCTGTAGCAGTAGAGAGGTTCACAAATCTTCCTAGCAAATGACATGTGTTCACCTGAGGCGGAGGATCTAAGTACTAGCTGGTATTCACCAGAGCTCCTGATGGTGGAGAAGGGTTTTTGTCACGTACCTCAGAGGAGACTGAAATGACGAGATTGGCCTCACTTGTATCTCCAGCCCAGGCCCCACTGGAAGTGAAACAGAGGAATAGGAGGAACACGAGTGCCTGCAGATGTAGATCAAGGGACTTGCAGCATGAGATGCGGTTCCAAGGAAACAGGAGAACCATCAGGTCAGGAGCAGTAACCGTGCACAGTAGTCCAGCCGAGGTTAAAGAAGCACTCTACTTGCGTTGCAGTGCCGGGACGTGTGACTGGTCAGAGCTTTCAGCAGACTTGCAGCAGGAACACTCAGCGGGGCACAGAACCGCAACAGCAGACAGCCAGGCATACACTTAAATGGGTAAGGAAGCCAGGATCCAAGACAGAAGCGTGGTCACAGGATTAACCAGGGCCATTAACAGGTGGGCAGCGAGGTACCAAACCAAGAGCAGAGTCAGGTACGAGCCGACTCAGAAACTAGCGACAAGACAAAAGCAGGATCCAAGATCAGGCCCGGTGTAAGCCGGGTCAGCAACCAAGGAAACACATTGGAAATAGGCAGGTCACAGGGAACAGCTGAAGACCAGTCAGCATTTTAGCACAGGCAGGTGCATCATTAAATAGTCGATCTGGCGCCAACATGCACTGTGTGTGCACCCATGCGCGCATTCCCGTGTGCATTCCTGATTGCCATTCTGCAGAGATTTATGTGCTCATACGCATTTCTATTAGCCATGTCTCACAGGAATTCCATGACAGATTTGCTGTGTGTTAGCTCCAGGTCATGGTCCTCAGGATCCTCACACCTAGAGGTGAGCAAGCAGATATAGCAGGTAGGGATCAAACAGAAGTGTAGTCAGTAAACAAGCCAAAGGTTGGTAACAAGTGGTAGCTGGATGGGATCAGATGGAGGCGTAGTTGATGAACAAGCCAAGGGTCGATAACAAGTGGTAGCACAGATCAAGATAGCAGCAGGTATGCAAGGAGCAAGATAATGACTGGAGAGAGCACAATAATCTGGCAAACAGGACGTGTAGAGACATGGCTCAAATCAGGAAGTTTATGGGAGGAGCAAAGGGTTCAAGGTTCACTAAAAACAAAACACAAAGCAAGGTTGTCCAAAGAATCAGGTAGGTGGCTGTCCAGCATCTGTGGTGGTACAGCGAGAAGAGCCAAAGCCAGACATTGCAGAGGTTGCTGGTTCAGACCTGGATCCCAACAGAGCTGGTGAAGTGACTGTGATGAAGAGCCAGGGGACTTCATGGGGCTTTGGTCTGCTTTTCCTGAAATGCTAATTAAATGTGGGGCCCACTTTAGCTCTGGGAACTGGCTTAACAACTCAGATGCTAGAAGGCCTTTTAACACTGCTGCATCTCTTATCAATACCTGATCATTGTTCATGCCTCCAGGGTGCAAAATCCTGTCTGACATTGACAAAAGTTGCGAACATGGCATTTTACTAGTTAACAAATAACTTTCGCTAACTGACTGAATACTTTGAGACATAATCACTTGCCTTGGTCTAAGAATACCAAGATTCCCCCGTGCTGAGGCCCGATAGATTTGTACATAGATTTGCAAGTAATTAAAAGCTGGCCTGAATTTGGTTCGGTTCTATTAAAATCAGGACTCAGAGGGGTTCATATCACATCCTCATGTAGACTTAAATTAACCTGTCTACTTATAATTATAAAAACGAAGACGGTTGCTGTTATTATTCATCTTCTTCAACTTTTCAGAATATTCTGAAGTTCATACACTGGTGGGTTCAGGTTATCACTTTTTTTTTAGGTGTAAATGAGAACAAAGCTTGATAACTACTGACTGATAGATCCTTCTGCATTCAAACAGGTCATTCCTAATTCCTCTTCTTGCATTTTTTTACTGTATGTACAGCATTTCTTTCTTAAGGTGGAACTGTATGGAAGAATTTGTATGTAGCATGCCCCATGTAAGAGCTGCAAATGAACAAGGATCCCCCCACTTCTGCACAGCCAGGCACACTGAATCGTCACAGGCAAACAGAGTCAGGGAACAGTCCATAGCTTTATTTTTGCTGTTTATTAGGGGGTTAAAAACGTGCATGGGGATGGGAGGTTATAGGATGCCCACTTGACTTCAACAAACTTTAGGGACAACTTCCTATATACAGGTAAATACAGACTCCTCTTCAACTTTCCTCCTGCACACACTTTGCTTCTCTCCTGCTCAGCCTCTGCTGATTCCTGGGGGAACTTGACAGACTCCTTGACAGTTCAGTAGTGGCCCATTACAGGCAGGAACTCACAGTCCCTTAAAAGTGGCACACATGGAGTGACACGGCATGTAACTTTCCCTTCTGCTTTCTTTGTGGCCACTGATCCCAGCACCACCTCTTAAGGCAATACCAGCCCACCTGACTACAGCTGCCTCTTTCACCAGCCTTCCCAGCTGCCTCTCTCTACACCAGTCTGCCCAACTGACTCTTCACCAGCTCACCCGGCTGACTCTCTGAAGATCTCTCAGGGGAAAGGTAGAAGACTTAAGCCCACCGCTGTCTTCAAGGCAGAGTGGCTACATGTGGCAGTCTCCTTCCTTTGTTGGTCCCCACCAGTGTCGAACTACTCACCCTGTCCTCTGTTTGATCTCGTGCCTCCAGGAAAGCTTCCCCCCCTTGTGTATTTGGCAGGATCCTTCCAGCACCTGAGCCCTGGCCCAAGGCAGGACACCTCCCCCCCAGACTAGTGGGTATCCCTCAGGGCCATCGACAGCCTACTCAACACTGTATCTCTACCTTCCACCGGACTGCCCTACTGCCATTTGTCTATTTATGAGGTAGTCTTTGCCCCCTGCCAGCCCATTTCTGGGGATTGGATGAGGCTCCACAATATATCCTAACCCCACTCTCTAGTTCTAGAAGGTTCTCCAACCCTCCAGACCGGGGGGGGGGGGGCACAAGAGAGAGCTGCCAAGATGAGTCATCTAGCCCTGGCCTCTAATAACCCTGACCCAATTTAATGACTCAGATTGATGGGGACAAGGGCCTCTTCCCCACAACCCTGGGCGGTGGTTGTGGGGGTCTGCGGGCAGGGGGCCCAGATTCTGGTCCCCCCATGTCAATGAGTATGGGGTATAGTACCCCTACCTATTTACCAAAAATGTGTGTAAAAACAAAACACTAGTTTTTGACAATTAACCCCCCCCCCCAAAAAAAACCAAAAACAACCTCCGGTCTTGTTGAAGGTTCCTGCCATCTTCCTGTTCCTCCATCTGACATTTCTTAAATGGCTAAGGAGCGGAGTCACCCAGCGACATCACCGGGAGGTCTCACTTTTTTGTGATGTCATCGATCGAGGAATGCCTGGTTGTTGATGTCACAAGGGGGCGGGGTCACCAGATAACATCACCAGATTCCAATAAGCCCTCTGCTCGCAGACCCCCACAACCACCGCCAAGGATTGTGGGGAAGAGGCCCTTGTCCCCATGTTTGGAGCAGCCCACATGTTAAGGGCATGTGGCCTGGTGTGGTTCAAGAGTGGGGGGGGCTATCGCTCGCCCCCTCCTTTTCCTGGCCTGCCTGGCTGCATGTTTGGATAAGGGTGCGGTATAGATTTTGGTGGGGACCCCACTCTGTTTTTTTTTTTTTTAGATTTTGGCGTGGGCCAAATCCATAGGCCTGGTATGGATTGAGAGGGGGGCACGCTGATTTTGTTTCTGAATTTTCTATTGCCGTCATTCTTTTGTTTACATTTCAGCCCTCAGCGGCGAACCCCCCCCCCGCTGACAGCTGATGATTCATCGGTTGTTAAGGATGCGGCGGCTGGCTTCCCGGCCCGCTCTTAACCAGCTAATCTTCTTCACACAGAATTCAAATTGGACGATCATTTTTCGACCAATCCGAATTCGAATCGTTCCAAAAACGTGGATTTTGTTAGGAATACAAAATTAAAATAATTTCAACGAAATTCATTACTATTTGATTTGAAGATTCAAATACATCTGAATCTCCGAATAAGCAAAAATTTGTCAGAATCTAAATTCCGACCGAAACGAATTGCACATGTGTACAGCAAACGCCTTCCATGTCTTGTCTGGCAGGGCATGAGACCTGTTATATTTCTTCTATGTTTCAATAATACTACCAGATCTTGCCACCCCCAGCCTGTGACTGGACAGTAAAAGGAGAAGCAACATACTGATCAGCTCATCTCTCTGCTCCCTCCTCCTATCAGCTTGCTCTTTGTTAGCACATAAGCACTGCAGCACACCTGACTGGATCCTTGTGCTGCTTGTCCCTCCTGAAGTCTGAGCCTGACTGTATAGGGATTGCAATTTGCTAATACCAAGAAAAATTCTGAAACTTACACTGTTTGAGTTAAAAAAAAACAAAAAAACATTAAATGCTGTATTAATGAATACAAGTTGATGAAGATCACATCACATTTTCTTATCTCTTCATACAGAATATTCTGAATGTTTCACAAACTTTTTGTTAGGATTCTGAAGACTTCTTGTAGTAATTCTTTGACTATGGATTTGGCGTGTTACCAAGGCACATTTATTAATGTGAGCATTATGAAGACAACAGTTAATTATTACTTTGCATTATGAATTATTTTTACATACATTTAAATTAATTGCCTAGGCTTCATTGTAAATGCATACTTTCCCTAATTAAAAGGTTGCTTCGTATTCACAATATTAGCAGTTTCATTAACCTGCAGCAGATAAGACAACTTCCCCGGGGGGAACGCTGAGCTCTCCGGCGCCAATTGTAAGGTTATTGTTTTGCTGCTCTCAGAATATATGTTTACATTTTAATAATGGTTTAGGCCATTTATCTAAGTCCCTTTAAATCGTTTGATGTAGCAAATCCCTCTCTGTGTTGTCAGTTGGCTATAGAGGGTGCCAAAAACATTACAGCCGTGATTATCTTCATTTCCAAGAACATAAACACATTACTAATATTTAAAAAAGTCACCCTAATGAGCAAGAGATGTCTATAGTTACACCAGGGTGGGTAAAAATCGATGAAAATCTGATTTTTTTTTTTTTTATTACAATCGATTTTTTTTTATTTTTATCAAATTTATTTTAATAAAATGCTTTTGGAGTAAAAATCTATCTAAAGATATTATTTATTTAAGATATACATTAACAACATTAATAATTTAGTTTATTCAGCATGAAATGGAGCTTAGTTATGTAGCATGAGGCTGTATATACAGCAATATTTACATTTTTGGTAAACTCATTCAATGAATCCAGGCTCAGCAAGCTGAGATAACATGCATTGCATTGATGCACTCACACAATTTCACAGTAACCATGAGATAAACCTTTAGGAATATTCCTTTATCCCATTGTTTTACAAATCTATGTACACTACAAACTGTATAATTGAATCAGTTCTGATATTGCTGTTTTACTAACCTGACAGCTTATTATTCTAAATAGGAAACCTTCATTTTGTTTGCAAATAAGGATGAGCTAAATATTAAAGATTCTAACTACCAGCAAGAATAAGTCCTTACATCTAGAGAACCTGTCATTTCAGATCCATCATGGCAGCGCCTGTTAGCGGGCATCCACTCACCTGCTGCTGCCATGTCCCTCACCTTGTTGGGTCACTGCCGCATCACCAGCCGTCCCATTAAAGTGAATGGGACTGTCGGTGAGTCCACAGCGGGTCAGAGGAGGAGCCACTGAGGGACAGAAATTACAGTTGCTCTTTAAAAATTATGATTTAAATCAAGTTGATTTAAATCAAATCCACCCTGAGTAACACAGAGAGTCACAATTCCCTAAAGCTTATCAGTCCTTATATCTGGTGGCTGCATTAGTTTTCTTTCTTCAGGTTTTTCTTTCTGATCCTGCCAGCAACACACTTCCTGTCCTAGATGACAACGCTCACTCACTGTACTGTATGTATGGAGGAGCAGTGTGGTCACCCTGGAGCAGTGTTTCGCAACCCTTTGTTTTTCATTCAAGGCACTAATGGCGGCCGTGGAGATATTTTTTGTGGGGGGGCGGCAAACAGTATGCCACCCCCCCCCCCGGTTGCTCGGTCGGTAGCACTTACCCCATCACCGAAGGCTTCCCCTGCTCGGCAGCAGCAGCCTCCCGTTCTCCTGCTCTCCACGGGTCATCATGGTGACAGTGGCTTCCGTTTCCTCCCTCCTCCTCGGCGGCCAATCGGGAGTCTTTTCTTTTCAGCCAATCGGAAAACAGGTCCTGTGTAACTTGGCCTATTATGTGTATGTATGAATGTGTGTTAGGGATCTTAGATTGTAAGCTCCTTGAGGGCAGGGACTGATGACAATGTATATGTAAAGTACTGCGCAAATTGACGGTGCTATATAAGTACTTGAAATAAGTTAATGTATGTATTCCTAGCTTAAACTTTTCTATAAACACGGAAAAATAGAGTTGGCTTTACTTAAACCTATGGTCTATAAACTGGAAAAATTTAGTTGGCTTCACTTGAACCTATGGTCTATAAACTGAAAAAATTTAGTTGGCTTTACTTAAAACTATAGTACCAGACAAGTTAAGGTATGTATTCCTAACCTAAAGCACTATGGTCTATAAACTAAAAAACTGAGTTGGCTTTACTTAAAACAACAAAGTTGAAAACATGAAAAGTCTAATGAGTTATGCCCTGTACACACGAGCGGACTTTTCGACTGGACTGGTCCGACGGACCGAATCCGGCGGACAATCCGACCGTGTGTGGGCTTCATCGGACCTTCAGCGGACTTTAGATTTGGAACATGTTTCAAATCTTTACGTCGGAACTCCGCCGGACCCAGTTCCTCGTCTGTATGCTAGTCCGACGGACGAAAACCGACCCTAAGGCAGCTATTGGCTACTGGTTATGAACTTCCTTATTTTAGTCCGGTTGTACGTCATCACGTACAAATCCGTTGGACTTTGGTGTGATCGTGTGTAGGCAAGTCCGTTCGTTCAAAAGTCCGTCGGAAGTCCGTCGGAAAGACTGTCGGACCTTTGTTGCCGAAAAGTCCGCCCGTGTGTACAGGGCATAGGACAAAAATAAGTTTAGTTGACAGTACTTGCAAATAGTTGCCTCAATTTTTTGAGTATACAATATTTTTACAGTGTACCTGGAGGTGTTCTGCATACAGAATGTGTACAAAATGCTCCCTTAAAGTATAATTTCCTGCTGGTGTGATTGGCTCATAAACAAAAGTAGAGTTACTCTTTAAATAGATATGTTACACTGGTCTACAAATTTTGGGAAATTATCGGTATCTGAGATAAAAATGTGTTAAATCTTATGCCGCGTACATGCGGTCAGACTTTTTCACAACAAAGGTCCGACGGTCTTTCCAATGGTCTTTCGACGGAGTTAGGACGGACTTCGAACGGACTTTCCGAATGAACAGACTTGTCTACACATGATCACACCAAAGTCCGACGGATTCATACGTGATGACGTACACTGGACTAAAATAAGGAAGTTGATAGCCAGTAGCCAATAGCTGCCCTAGCGTCTGATTTGTCCGTCGGACTAGCATACAGACGAGCGGATTTTTCGACCGGACTCGAGTCTGTCGGAAAGATTTGAAGCATGTTCCAAATCTAAAGTCCGTCAGATTTCGACCGAAAAAGTCCGCTGCAGGTCCGATGAAGCCCACACACGGTCGAGTAGTCCGCCGGACTCGGTCCATCCGACCAGTCCGGTAGAAAAGTCCGCTTGTGTGTACGCGGTTTTACATATTTTGATTAGATAAATTGGAAAACAGGTGATAAAGGTGCTGTTTGGCTAAAGTTTTCAAGATAGCAAAGGAGGACCCCCCTAAGGGATTTTAAAGTCCCAGTCTATTTTGGTAAACAAGTATGTCAAATATATTAAAGAGTACTACAAAGTTAAAACATAATCCAAATTTTATTATACAATTACTTAAAAACAACAATGAGTTGGCTGGTGTATTGATATAATCACCCTAAATGTAAGTGTACAATGTTCATATAAACTATTGGTGTCAGAAAGGAAACGTGACAATCAAATACAATGCCACCCAACGCGTTTCAGAACAAGGTTCTTTCTTCAGTGGTGCAAAATGGTAAATGGTAAAACAAAAGCACTTCTAAAGATAAAAAAAACATACAGGTATGAGTAAACAGACAAAATCACTCTTAATGTTATATAAGTATACCGGTTTGTTCTACATATATTGTTGTAACAGTTACATGCTACTCAGGGAAGAAATACTTATACAGCGGCCAAGATTAACCACTTCAGCCCCGGAAGATTTTACCCCCTTCCTGACCAGAGCACCTTTTACAGTTTGGCACTGCATCGCTTTAACTGACAATTGCGCGGTCATGCAATGCTGTACCCAAATGAAATTTGCATCCTTTTTACCCACAAATAGAGATTTCTTTTGGTGGTATTTGATCACCTCTGCAGTTTTTATTTTTTGCTTTATAAAAAAAAAAGAGCGACAATTAATAAATATAACGAAAAAAGTTTTTAAAAAACAAATTTCTTCATCAGTTTAGGCCAATATATATTCATCTACATATTTTTGGTAAAAAAAAAAAAAAAAACGCAATAAGTGTATATTGATTGGTTTGCACAAAAGTTATAACGTCTACAAACTATGGGAAAGATTTATGGCATTTTTATTATTTTTTATTTTTACTAGTAATTGCTGTGATCTGCGATTTATAGCAGTACTGCAACATTGCGGCGGACAGATTGGATACTTTTGACACATTTTTGGGACCATTGACATTTATACAGCTATCAGTGCTATAAAAATACACTGATTACTGTGTAAATGTCACTGGTAGGAAAGGGGTTAACATTAGGGGGCGATCAAGGGGTTAAATGTGTGTTCCCTGGATGTGTTCTAACTGTAGAGGGGATAGGACTGACTGGGGGAGGAGACAGATCGTTGTTCCTACTTAGTAGGAACAAATGATCTGTCTCCTCTCCCCTGACAGAACAGGGATTTGTGTGTTTACACACACAAATCCCCGTGCTGTCTCCCGTGCCCGCTATCGCGGGCAGCCGACAGGGATCGCACCCGCCAGCCACGTGCATCGGGTCCCCCACCGTGCATCGGGTGCGCATGCCCCCAGCGGCTCTTAAAGGGAACAACGTACCCATACGTTGTTTTGCCCAGCCGTGCCATTCTACCGACGTGTATATGCGTGAGCCGGTCGGCAAGCGGTTAAAGCCAGCAATAGCAACTGGAACTTTCTCTAAGATGTAGGATTGGCTCTCCCCTGTTATTCTTTATCATCCCCTTTACAGCATACCGACGGGCATTGGTGTGAGCGATTGGGCTAACAAGCAAACAATTTCAGTACCTACCTGATTTTTTTCTTTGTATGTATTGTTTTTTTTTTTCTTTTCTTTTTTTAAAAATGCACATAATGGATAACCTGACCTAACGTTTTGCCACAGTAGGCGAGGTCACCTCACTTGAGGACGATCCCATTCCTTCATTTCAGTATTTAAATACTTTAGCATGCGACCCCTGTGATGGTGGACTGTTGGGGGGAGATTTGATGGAGGTCATTTGGCCCCCCTCCCCAGTGTTGCCAACCCCCCTAAAGTGAAATTTACTGTCAGGACGCCAGAATTTACAAATGACACCAATTTATTTACTGGCAAAAATCATGAAATCTACTGACAGAGCCCCATATTTTACTGGCACTGCAAAAAAGTACCTAGAATTACTGTTTTCAGTGCTAAACAGTGCAAATATCAACATTTAAACTATAAAAATATAGCTAGTGCTATTAGCAATGTGTTTAAGTTAAACAAAAGTCAAAAAACATACTTCTCCATTTACATGAAGGTCAGGTTACTATAACCCAGCCAGCACAGAGTTACCCCTTACATCAGAGTCTTCAGGATTCCCCCTTACAGTGAAAGGAAACTCTTATGTAAAGGGGAACGCTGCAGATCATGATCTAAGGGGGAACTCTGATGTTAAGGGGGTGCTCTGGTGACCAGATACAGGAGGTGTTTAGAGGCTGCGTGGACATGGTACAGGAGACAGTCAGAGACTGCAGACGTGATACAGGAGATGGTCAGAGACTGCAGACATGATACAGGAGAGAGTCAGAGACTGCAGACATGATATAGGAGATGGTCAGAGACTGCAGACATGATACAGGAGATGGTCAGAGACTGCAGACATGACACAGGAGATGGTCAGAGACTGCAGACATGATACAAGAGATGGTCAGAGACTGCAGACATGATACAAGAGATGGTCAGAGACTGCAGACATGATACAGGAGATGGTCAGAGACTGCAGACATGACACAGGAGATGGTCAGAGACTGCAGACATGATACAAGAGATGGTCAGAGACTGCAGACATGATACAAGAGATGGTCAGAGACTGCAGACATGATACAAGAGATGGTCAGAGACTGCAGACATGATACAAGAGATGGTCAGAGACTACAGACATGATACAGGAGATGGTCAGAGACTGCAGACATGACACAGGAGATGGTCAGAGACTGCAGACATGATACAGGAGATGGTCAGAGACTGCAGACATGATACAAGAGATGGTCTGAGACTGCAGACATGATACAGGAGAGAGTCAGAGACTGCAGACATGATACAGGAGATGGTCAGAGATTGCAGACATAATACAGGAGATGATCAGAGACTGCAGACATGATACAGAAGATGGTCAGAGACTGCAGACATGATATAGGGGATGGTCAGAGGCTGCGGACATGATACAGGAGGTGGTCAGGGGAATGAAGTCACGTGACCGTGATGTAATGCGTAGGGCGTGAGTGGAGGCATACCAGAAGTGACGTGCGTGGCGATTGTGGAATGAGCTTGGAGCTCGTGGATATACGCCATTACTCTGCATTTTAATATTCCGTCTTTCACAGTTGAAGAGTACCTATGAGAAAAATAACAGACCTCTACATGCTTTTGGGATACCCGTGGATAATTGGAAGCGAGAGGATAGGAGGGATCGTCTACAGGACCATCGTCTGCTGAACAGATTACAGTCCAAAGGCCCTGGCAGGGTAATCAGCCACAGGAGTTACTGACCTGTCTGTAGGTCCAGTGTATCTGGTAAGCAGGCGTTTTTTCTTCGGTGGTGGTCACATATGGTACTACAAGAAAAACAGAAATGGAAGACGTACACCTAGCGCATTACCAAAGATAATTTAATCATAAGAAATTTTTATATAAAAGTGGGTACTCACAAAATGCAACTGACAAAGGCCATAAACACAGTGCATGGACATGCACAGAACACGGAGTACAGCTAACGCGTTTCGGGGGCGCACCCCCTTCCTCAGAGCTCAGCCTTCCATTTCTGTTTTTCTTGTAGTTCCTTTCAGATTACCTCATCTGAGGAAGGCAGTATCCACCCAGTTTTGGATACCATATATATCTTTCACACCACCAGGGGTGTTGCTAGGTCTGCAAAATATCTGGGGCTAGAGCCCATAGCAGTGGTCACCAACCCCTTTTTGCAGGCCCGGGGGGGGGGGGGGGGCGGGGGGGGCATGCCAGTGGTAAGCAATTTTTCACGGCAAAGGCTGGTGTTGGCGTTTCATTCATGGCACCATGGTTGATATGGTGCCAGGATGATCGAAGCGCATTGTTTCTATTGTTACATTCTAATATATAATGAAGTGGTTCAACTCACCATAATGCAGAATCAGTGGGAGCTCTGGGCGTGTCACTTGCCACATCTCCTGCCACCAGATGCATCATGTCACTTGCCACCGTCGCCTGTCACCAGATGCAGCTTTTTAACTTGCCACCATCACCTGCCACTAGATGTGGATTGTCACTTGCCATGTCGCCTGCCACCAGATGTGGATTGTCACTTGCCACATCACTTGCCACATCACCTGCCACCATTTGCAGATTGTCACTTGCCATGTCACTTGCCACATCATCTGCCACCATTTGCAGATTGTCACTTGCCACGTCACCTGCCACCTGATGCGGATTGTTACTTGCCACGTCACCTGCCACCATTAGCAGATTGTCACTTGCCACGTCACCTGCCACTAGATGTGGGTTGTCACTTGCCAACTGATGTGGATTGTCACTTGCCATGACAGCCAGTGCCACCAAATGTACATTGTCGCTGCATTGGTGGCAGGCTGGCAGCACTGGTCCATTTAGTGAGGGCAAGAGAGCGGAGATGCGGGGCGGGCAGTGAGAGATGATGTCATCTCTCTGCTCCCCGCTGCACCTCCGACATTGAAGAGGCCCGCGCAGTGAGGGCAGAAGAGTGCTGATGTGTGGCGGGCAGTGAGAGATGATGTCAATCTCTCTGCTCCCTGCCGCACATCGCTTCCACATTGAAGTGGCCCAGCTATAAGGGCGGAAGAGTGGTGGAGCGGGCGGAGAGAGATGATGTCATCTCTGCTCGTCCGCCCGCTTGTCTCTCTCCTCCACCTCTAATGCAGCCCGCCCCCCGCAGCCGCGACCCTGCGGCAAGAGATTCGGGGCTATGGGCTGCAGATTCGGGGCTCCAGCCTCGATAGCCACCCCCTGGCGACGCCTATGCACACCACCATTTTATCTGACATCTGTTACTGCACACCTTGGAAGACCTATTAGTGCTGGAAGTGACTGTGTTTTTTGTGGTCATATATGGTTTCAACAGCACAGGAGATCATAAATGTTTGGAGTGTGCCTATGAACTCGGATTGAAAATTTGGGAGTGTGACGCTTCTATTTTCTCACTATCTTGGTCCTGCACCTTTCCTCCCTCCTATCACACAGGACTGTGTAGCATTGGATGTTCAGGCTTTTTTAAACCTTTCTCTTCTAAAGAAGGACTTATAACATTGCACTAATCAATGCTGAGATGTTTATGAATAGTATTGTGTTTTAAATGTTATGCGCGACTCTGTTTTCAGGTTTATGCATTTTTGGGATATCACACATGAGAGTTGCTACTCTTTCTTGACCTATTTCAATTCATTTATTTGATTATTTAAAGCGCATTTTTTCCCCCTACATCTTCCAGAAGAATAACCACCTCCGAAACTGCCCAAAAATAGGTGTGCCAAGCTTGTAGCATCATACTCAAAAAAAGACTTGAGGCTGTAATTGGTGCCAAAGGTGCTTCACCAAAGTATTGAGAAAAGGCTGTGAATACTTATGTACATGGGATTGTTTTCATTGTTTATTTTCAAGAAATTTGCAAATATTTCAAACAAGCTTCTTTCACGTTGTCATTATGGGGTATTTGTAGATAGGTATAGGTTTGATGGCGCTGCCCGTCACCCGAAGAGTGATCCTCCACAGTGAGTCACTCTTTGAATGTGCAAGCAGGGAGGGTGTTTTTTTTTTTCCCACTTCCGTCACCTGAAAAGGGAACCACTATTTGGGTCGCTTATCCCAGGTGGACAGTGGGGTAAAGAGTATTATCCGTGTTCTCTTTAACAGAGGGTATTTGTATATTAATTTGTGCTTTTATCCCTGTGATTACTTTGCGCTATAGTATTGAAAGTGCAAGTGCAGGATTATAATATATTTCTTAAATATGAGATCTGGGGTCAAAAAGACCTCAGATCTCATATTTACACTAAAATGCAATTTAAAAAAAAAAAGTAATTTAAAATAATGACATTTAAAAAAAATGCCTTTAAGAGGCGTGGGCGGAAGTGACGTTTTGACGTCGCTTCCGCCCAGCAGTGTCATGGAGACGAGTGGGGGGCCATCTTAGCCTCACTCATCTCCAGGCACAGGACGGGAGGGGGGGGCCTCTCTCGCCACCGATAAAAGTGATCTCGTGGCGAATCCGCCGCAGGGACCACTTTTATCAGAAAGCCGGCCGCCGCACGAAAACGGGGATACCGGGGTTATGGCAGCTAGCTGCTGCCATAACAATGGTATCTCCCTTCAAAGTTTGGACGTACATCGTCGTGCGGCGGTCCGGAAGTGGTTAAAGCACAAAAGTCACTGGAAATTCTGACACTACATGCAATAATTTTTGGACTTCAAAATAGAAATCTTAATTAGGTGTACCAAATTCTGTTGCTGTTTTTTTAGAAATCTTTCACTGGACTTTTATTATGTCTTTTTCATTGCACTTATTTTTACTGTATTTTTAAGTTTATCTTTCATCACTTTCTAAAGATTGCAATAACTTCATTTACAAGGAACTATTAGTCACGCATGATCAGGGTCTTCTTGTGGCAGATTTCCAATCTAATTGGAAGGCACCTGCAGACCTGATAAGAAATATATTATAATCCTGCACTTGCACTTTTAATACTGTAGCACAAAGTTATCACAGGGATAAAAATATCACTGAAATAGGAGCACAAATTAATATACAAATACCCTCTGTTAAAGAGAACACAGATATTACTCTTTACCCCACTGTCCACCTGGGATAAGCGACCCAAGTAGTGGTTCACTTTTCAGGTGACAGAAGTGAAAAAAACACCCTCCCTGCTTGCACATTCACCTGGAATGAGTAACTTACTGTGAAGGATCACTCTTCGGGTGACGGGCAGCACTACCAAACCTATACCTATCTACAAATTCTTTTTAAGGGGGTTCCAGTTGGGACTACCTCAAGGGAGGCAGCAGCCCAGTCCATACCTAAGCACAACCAGATATATATTATGGGGTATTGTTTGTAGAATTTTGAGGAAAATAATGAATTAAATCTATTTTGGATATAAGGCTGTAACATAACAAAATCTGGAAAAAGTGAAGCGCTGTGAATACTTTCTGGATGTACTGTACATGATGGTGTCCTCCTCACACCCTCACAGTAGTTTCCTCCTCTGTCCCCCTTCATATTACCTCTCCACATCAGTATCCTCCTGTGCCCCTTTCACCTCTCCACATCAGTGTCCTCCTCCTGTGCCCATAGCTCCCAACTGTCCCTGATTTCGAGGGACTGTCCCTGATTTGGAGCAATGTCCCTCTGTCCCTCTTTCCTCCTTATTTGTCCCTCATTTTGGTCTGATCCATATAGTTGTATATAAAATGCACTTTTTATCTATCAAAAAGTATTTCCCAGTGCTAAACCTTCCATCTGATTTCTAAATTGCTGCATTTGTAAATTCCAAAAGCCAATATAAAGGAATATTAGTGGTAAAAAAGCACTTGTGTGTTTAACCAATGTTGTTTTTTTTGCACAATTCTCCTTTAAGGGGGTGTGGCAAGGGGTGTGTCCTATGCCTGCATACTTTTGCTGATAGGTGTCCCTCATTCCCATCTCAAAACATTGGGAGGTATGCCTGTGCCCCTTTCACCTCTCCAGTCCATAGGCACATCAGTGTCCTCCTCCTGCGCCGCTTTCACTCCTCCACATCAGTGTCCTCCTCCTGCGCCCCTTTCACTCCTCCACATCAGTGTCCTCCTCCTGTGCCCCTTTTACTCCACATCAGTATCCTCCTCCTGCGCCCCTTTCACTCCTCCACATCAGTGTCCTCCTCCTGTGCCCCTTTCACTCCTCCACATCAGTGTCCTCCTCCTGTGCCCCTTTCACTCCTCCACATCAGTGTCCTCCTCCTGTGCCCCTTTCACTCCTCCACATCAGTGTCCTCCTCCTGCGCCCCTTTCACTCCTCCACATCAGTGTCCTCCTCCTGTGCCCCTTTCACTCCTCCACATCAGTGTCCTCCTCCTGCGCCGCTTTCACTCCTCCACATCAGTGTCCTCCTCCTGTGCCCCTTTCACTCCTCCACATCAGTGTCCTCCTCCTGTGCCCCTTTTACTCCTCCACATCAGTGTCCTCCTCCTGCGCCGCTTTCACTCCTCCACATCAGTGTCCTCCTCCTGTGCCCCTTTCACTCCTCCACATCAGTGTCCTCCTCCTGTGCCCCTTTCACTCCTCCACATCAGTGTCCTCCTCCTGTGCCCCTTTCACTCCTCCACATCAGTGTCCTCCTCCTGCGCCCCTTTCACTCCTCCACATCAGTGTCCTCCTCCTGTGCCCCTTTCACTCCTCCACATCAGTGTCCTCCTCCTGTGCCCCTTTCACTACTCCACATCAGTGTCCTCCTCCTGCGCCCCTTTCACTCCTCCACATAAGTGTCCTCCTCCTGCGCCCCTTTCACTCTTCCACATCAGTGTCCTCCTCCTGTGCCCCTTTCACTCCTCCACATCAGTGTCCTCCTCCTGTGCCCCTTTCACCTCTGTAAAATCAATATCCTCCCCCTGTGCCCCTTTCACCTCTCCAAATCAGTATCCTCCCCCTGTGCCCCTTTTACCTCTCTCCATCAGTGTCCTCCTCCTGTGCCCCTTTTACCTCTCCACATCAGTGTCCTCATCCTGTGCCCCTTTTACCTCTCCACATCAGTGTCCTCCTCCTGTGCCCCTTTTACCTCTTCCTATCAGTGTCCTCCTCCTGTGCCCCTTTTACCTCTTCCCATCAGTGTCCTCCTCCTGTGCCCCTTTTACCTCTTCCCATCAGTGTCCTCCTCCTGTGCCCCTTTTACCTCTTCCCATCAGTGTCCTCCTCCTGTACCCCTTTTACCTCTCTCCATCAGTGTCCTCCTCCTGTGCCCCTTTTACCTCTCTCCATCAGTGTCCTCCTCCTGTGCCCCTTTTACCTCTCTCCATCAGTGTCCTCCTCCTGTGCCCCTTTTACCTCTCCACATCAGTGTCCTCATCCTGTGCCCCTTTTACCTCTCCACATCAGTGTCCTCCTCCTGTGCCCCTTTTACCTCTTCCTATCAGTGTCCTCCTCCTGTGCCCCTTTTACCTCTTCCCATCAGTGTCCTCCTCCTGTGCCCCTTTTACCTCTTCCCATCAGTGTCCTCCTCCTGTGCCCCTTTTACCTCTTCCCATCAGTGTCCTCCTCCTGTACCCCTTTTACCTCTCTCCATCAGTGTCCTCCTCCTGTGCCCCTTTTACCTCTCCACATCAGTGTCCTCCTCCTGTGCCCCTTTTACCTCTCTCCATCAGTGTCCTCCTCCTGTGCCCCTTTTACCTCTTCCCATCAGTGTCCTCCTCCTGTGCCCCTTTTACCTCCTCCCATCAGTGTCCTCCTCCTGTGCCCCTTTTACCTCTCTCCATCAGTGTCCTCCTCCTGTGCCCCTTTTACCTCTTCCCATCAGTGTCCTCCTCCTGTGCCCCTTTTACCTCCTCCCATCAGTGTCCTCCTCCTGTGCCCCTTTTACCTCTCTCCATCAGTGTCCTCCTCCTGTGCCCCTTTTACCTCTCCACATCAGTGTCCTCCTCCTGTACCCCTTTTACCTCTTCCCATCAGTGTCCTCCTCCTGTGCCCCTTTTACCTCTCTCCATCAGTGTCCTCCTCCTGTGCCCCTTTTACCTCTTCCCATCAGTGTCCTCCTCCTGTGCCCCTTTTACCTCTCTCCATCAGTGTCCTCCTCCTGTGCCCCTTTTACCTCTCCACATCAGTGTCCTCCTCCTGTGCCGCTTATACCTCTTCCCATCAGTGTCCTCCTCCTGTGCCCCTTTTACCTCTTCCCATCAGTGTCCTCCTCCTGTGCCCCTTTTACCTCTTCCCATCAGTGTCCTCCTCCTGTGCCCCTTTTACCTCTTCCCATCAGTATCCGCCTCATGTGCCCCTTTTACCTCTCTCCATCAGTGTCCTCCTCCTGTGCCCCTTTTACCTCCTCCCATCAGTATCCTCCTCCTGTGCCCCTTTTACCTCTTCCCATCAGTGTCCTCCTCCTGTGCCCCTTTTACCTCTCCACATCAGTATCCTCCTCCTGTGCCCCTTTTACCTCTTCACATCAGTGTCCTCCTCCTGTGCCCCTTTTACCTCTCCACATCAGTATCCTCCTCCTGTGCCCCTTTTACCTCTTCCCATCAGTGTCCTCCTCCTGTGCCCCTTTTACCTCTTCCCATCAGTGTCCTCCTCCTGTGCCCCTTTTACCTCTCCACATCAGTATCCTCCTCCTGTGCCCCTTTTACCTCCTCCCATCAGTATCCTCCTCCTGTGCCCCTTTTACCTCTTCCCATCAGTGTCCTCCTCCTGTGCCCCTTTTACCTCTCCACATCAATATCCTCCTCCTGTGCCCCTTTTACCGGGTGGCGCCATTACATTACTGCGCATGCACCGCCCGGCTGAGCATGTAGGAGCTTTCCCAAGCCCAGCAGGCTCCGGAACAGCAAATACACAGTTGCATGGACGGCCTGCGGCCATCTTTTTTTATGGGTGTTGCTGCCCGTAACGGGCATTTATTGTCACCACAAAAATGGAATGGCTGCCTGTAAATTAACGGGTGGTTGGAAACACTGCCCCTCCCTCAGGGGCAAGGCCTGCAGGACCGCATTGTTATTCAGCATAACACTCGAACTGTCTTCAACAGTCCAGGATAGGTTCCGGAACTTACTTGTTCACCTGTTTATCATGTTTTAGGTCTGTGTTTAAGACTCTAATGTTGTCGCTATCTCCTAATAAAGTATACGTTAAAGTATATAGATGTATTTTGTGTGCTCACATATACTATATCTGTCTTTGAGATCTTCTATCTTTCTATACATGTAGAAGAATGCTTACTGAGACATGTTACTTTGTTTTGTATGAATAAAGATTATATATCTTAAAAAAAAAAAACAGCAATGGCATCCATCCATATAGCAGGGAAACGGCCCACACAATTATCCAAAAGGAGAACAAGCGAGAACCACTGAGGTGCAGACCAGGGGCAACCATCAGATACCAAAGAAGGTCTGATGGAAAAGAGCAGAGACAAAAAATAGAGAGGAGGGGGAAAAAA